>SEYY01004124.1:12500-15000 GCA_009176605.1 Armadillidium nasatum
TGTGTGAACAATCTCCATTATTTTCCAGAGGCATCAGTTTCAGATTTCAGTTCTCTGCTTGAAAGTTTCGATGAGGATGATAATATGCATGAAGAAGAGGAAGAAAGATGTCAAGATGGAGGATCATCGGCTTCACCAGAACCAAAGAAAAGAGGATCGGTACATAGAAAAAATGTAATTACCGAAAAGTTAGTTGCCGCGTTAGATAAGTGTAAAGTCAGCGACAGGGATGCAGTTCACGTAATAACAGCCGTAGCGCAAGCTCTGGAGTTTGACATTCATACTCTATCTATAAGCCGAACCATAGTACAACGCTGCAGGCAAAGTTTGCGCAGAGAAATTGCAGAAAAACTTAAGTCATATTTTAAGGACATAAGCTTTACAGCTCCTGTAGTTCATTGGGATAGTAAACTGTTAAGTGTTTTAAATGAAAGTTACATGGAAGACAGATTATCAATAATTATTACATATGGAGATATAGAACAGATTATAGGAATCCCAGTCATACCGAATTCATCCGGTAGAGAGCAAGCCCATGCAGTTTTCGAAGTTCTATTTGATTGGGATATGGCAGATAAAGTTAAAGCATTATGTTGCGATACAACAGCTTCCAATTTTGGTAGGATTAATGGTTGTTGCAATATATTGGAACAAATGTTAGAAAGAGACTTATTGTATTTACCATGTAGGCATCACATTTATGAACTTGTATTGAAAAGTGCATTTGATAAATTGATGCCACCCTCCGGTGGGCCTGATGTTCCCTTGTTTAAACGTTTCAAGCAATCGTGGAGTAAAATTGACAGCACGAAAATCAAATCCCCAATGGAAATAACTCGTGTTCAGAAAATCTTTAAAAGTGATATAACTGAAATTCTTTCCTTTGTCGACAATATTTTGAAAACTCATCTGCCTCGCCATGATTACAATGAGCTGTTGGAACTTACGCTGTTATTCCTTGGGAGAAGTTATAAAGTTCCAGTTCGAGCTCCTGGGGCAGTACATCATGCTCGGTGGATGGCAAAAGCAATTTATTGTCTAAAGATCTTTTTATACAGAGATCAATTCCATCTAACAGTTTCAGAAGAGACAAGTATTTTACAATTATGTATTTTTATTGTAAAATTGTATATCAAAGCATGGTACACAGCTCCTTTGCACATCTCGCGCCTTATCATGATCTTCTGTTTTTAAAAAAAATAATACTTTTCAAGGAAATTAATCGTGATATTGCGGAATGCCGCATTACTTAAATTTAAAAATCATATGTAGTACTTATTTGCAGAAGCTTCTGCATTTTCGTTTTTTGATGACAACATTCCCGTAAATGTTAAAAGAAATATGGTTGATGCATTAAAAAGTGATTCATTATTTGGAGAGGCTAATAAAATAGAAATCGACGTAAGGAGTAATATCTTGAACCTGGAATTTTCTGATTTCGTTTCGAAACATTCAAAACGTTTTTTTGAAAGGTTCAATTTGCCTTCAAATTTCCTAGAACAAGACCCACAAACTTGGAGAATAAATGAACAGTATAAACATTGTCTTAAGATTGTTGAAAAAATAAAAGTAGTTAACGATGCAGCCGAAAGAGGAATTAAGTTAATTCAGGAGTATAATAGTAAATTAACAAAAGACGAAGAGCAGAAAAATTACATAATCCAAGTTGTGGCATCTTACCGTAAACGTTTCCCTGATGTAAGCAAAGCAACCATATCATCTTCATTTTGAACTATAATCAAGATCGATTAACTATTTTTAGCCTTTAATTACAATGTATATTTTTTATTACTCATAAATTATGCAGTAAATTCAATAAAGAAAATGTTTATTTATATCATTGTTGTTCATTTCCAAATCTTGTTTTCAAAAGCTGATTTTTTAAATTTTTCAGTTTCTTCAGATATTTTATCTCCCATGAGGGTCGACTTAATATTAAAACAATTTAATGAAACTTGGTATACATTACTTTTTAATGAAGCAGAACAGATTAGGGGGGTGAGACCAAAAAAAAAGGAAAATCGAAATTATGGGCCAGTCTATATATATATATATATAATATATATATATATATATATATATTATATAAGTATATATATATATAAATATTATATATATTATATATATATATATATATATATATATATATATATTTATATTATAATATATATATTATTTATATATATATATATATATATATATATATATATATATATATTATATAAGACATAGAAGTAGGGGAGAAAGGTACTTTTAAATAATAATTATTAATTGTAAATTTAAATTTTTTTCTACTTTCGATAATAATAATTAATTCAGAAATTATAATTAAGTTTAATATAATTAATTAAATAATTAATTTTTATTAATTAATTATGATTAATTAATATTGATTATAAATCATTTTTTTTTTAAAAAAATGAAGATTCCAGACTTAAGATTCTATAATGTAAACGAAGATTAATAATAATAATAATAATGAAAAATAATAATAATAATA
>SEYY01004124.1:20000-22500 GCA_009176605.1 Armadillidium nasatum
ATAAACCCGCCAAAAATATTTAAAAAAATAAAAATAAAAATATATTGAAAACTAATAAGACTGGAATAAAAAATAAAAACTAGCCCCCCACCCCCCCAAAAAAAAAGAAAATTAAATAGGAAAAAAATAAGAAAACTATAAAACTAAATCTAAATAAGCTAAAATAAAAACCAACCAAATTTAAAAAGGAAAAAAATGAGAAATATAGTAAACTAAACTCTCAATAAACTAAAATAAAAACCCTCCAAAAATCCCGTACAAAAATCTGAAAAACCAAGCATCGAAATCTCATAAAACTCCGTTTGTTATTAATTTAAATATAAAAATTACGTCTCGTTGTAAACAGGATGTGTTTTGCATTCCTTAATTGGAAATATTTTTTTCTCTGACAAAAGCATAACACGCGCGTGACGTCATAACCTTTGATCGTCAAAATATCCGTCAACACACACAGATGTTTTTCATCGTGAACGCAAATATGCTTCATCAGTGTATGTATGCATGTAATGATGCACGCGAATAGACGTCATCAGTGCATGTATTCATGTAATCATGCACGCAATTATGTGTCATCAGTGCATGTATGCATGCAATCATGCACGCGAATATGGCGTCATCAGTGTATACACGCATGCAATCATGCACGAGAATGTGACATCATCTGTGCATATATGCATGTAATCATGCACTCGAATATGCGTCATCAGTGCATATTTGCATGTAATCATGCAAGCAAATATGACATCATCAGTGTGCATGTACATGCAGTCATGCACGCAAATATGACTCCATCAATTCACACATAAATAAGCTTGAAAGCAAAAATGCCTCCATTAAAGCACACGCACTATTTGCACGCAAATATGGCAACATTTTTTTTCACGTAATTATTGTCGCACAACATTCGTATGATTGACTCACGTGAGTAGTAGGGCAGTGCCCTATTACTCACGTGTTTGGCTTGAAGGAGCTGCTACAATCCTTCATGAGATCCTTCCTTCATGCGGATCCTACATCGAAACTGCCTAGAAAATTTCCCTCTTTTAATAGGATAATGTCCCTGAGTTGCAAACTTTCCTTAATATATATATATATATATATATATATATATATATATATATATATATATATATATATATATATATATATATATATATATATATATATATATATATATATATATATATATATATATATATATATATATATATATATATAGTCTTGCACGCACATATGACGTCATAAGCACACCTCATCATAATGCAAATATTACGTCATCTACGCACACACACTCAACATTCTTGCAAATATGGCGTCATCTATGGGCACGTAAACATCATCTTTCGGATATATATATATATATATATATATATATATATATATATATATATATATATATATATATATATATATATATATATATATATATATATATATATATATATAATATATATATATATATATATATATATATATATATATATATATGCAAAATTGTGCGTGTACTTCTATGACATTCAGCCTAATTGGTGACCCCAATAATCACCACTAATTAAGTTCTTAACCCTTACTTACTATTTAACCCCCAATCACCCAGCTTTAAGAAGAGCCACGCCCCTTTTATGAAGGAGGACCAATCACAGCTCGTTTAGGGAGCACGTGTTTTCAGCATGTTTTCTTCATGATTATTTTTTGTTGTGAAAAATGTCACGCAAATTGGAAGACATCATGTTATAGTGACTTGAGCATATATATATATATATATATATATATATATATATATATATATATATATATATATATATATATATATATATATATATATATATATATATATATATATATATATATATATATATATATATATATATATATATATATATATATATATATATATAAAATTTAATATAAAATTTATTAACTGCAGTGAGTATTTCGAGGAATAAACCCGGGCCCAAAAGATGGAAGTCCGTTGTGTTGACCACTACTCCACTGATGGTTCAAAAGGAAATATCCAGAACTTCTACTGACATATATCGCCTATGAAATATTGAAGGGACTTTTCACTAGTCGAGATATGTCAGTAGAAGTTCTGGATTAGTGGTCAACAGAACGGACTTCCATCTTTTGGGCCCGGGTTCGATTCCTCGTAATTATAACATCACTAGCAGTTAATAAATTATATATATATATATATATATATATATATATATATATATAATATAAATATATTATATATATATATATATATATATATATATATATATATATTTCACCTCTGGAGGGCAAAGGCAAGAGGCTACTAAAATTTCGACAGATTAGGGGGAAAGTCGGAATTGGTCAAATTAAGACATGACCTTGATACACGGCGTTTGAAGGTGCCTAAGTCATAGGAAGTTGGGAAATAAGAAGGTGTTTCCAACATTACCAGTAGAGTACATGTAAGATTGAGCATAGCGGTTAAGTCTGGAGTCAGAGAGTTGGACAGAGAAAGGATGAG
>SEYY01004124.1:27500-30000 GCA_009176605.1 Armadillidium nasatum
AAATTCCCAGGCATTGAATTCTTTACATAATTTTTGTCGCTCAAGTTTGCTGTTGAACAATAATGTTTAGGGAGTGAGAATAAACCAAACATTCTCTTGAAAGAGTGAGGATGAACCAAATGTTCTCTGGAGAGCGTGAAGATGAACCACTTTGAGAGAGTGAGAATGAACCAAATATCCTCTAAGAAGAATGAGGATGAAATAAATATTCTCTTGGGAGAATGATAATGAACCAAATATCCCCTGGGGAGACTGAGGATGAACCAAATATCCTGTAAGGAGACTGAAGAAGAACCAAATATCCTCCTTAGAGAGTGAGGATGAATCAGATATCCTCTTGGAAGAGCAACGGCCAACCAAATATCCTCCTGGGAGGGCAAGGATGAACAGATATCCTCTTGGGAGAGTAAGGATAAACCAGATATCCTCTTGGCAGAGTAAGGATAAACCAGATATCCTCTTGGGAGAAGTTAGGATGAACCAGATATCCTCTTGGGAGAGTGAGCATGAACCAAATATCTTTCTGAAAGATCGAAAATGAACCAAATATCTCCATGGGAAAGCGAAGATGAACCAGATATCCTTTTGGGAGAATGAGGATGAACCAGATATCTTCTAGGAAAAGAAAGAGGACGAATAAAAAAAAAAAATGTAAAAATTTTTAATAAAAAAAAAAAATTTAAAAATTTTTAATAAAAAAAAAAAAGATTTTCATTCGTTCATAAGAAGTTGAGAAACGACGGGACAAAACATTAATTTTTCATGTTTTTCACGCTAAAAAAATTATCACCACAGAAATTGTGTGGTGCCAATCTAATAATAATAATAATAATAATAATAATAATAATAATAATAATAATAATAATAATAATAATAATATATAAAATATCTATAACAATAATAATAATAATAATAATAATAATAATAATAATAATAATAATAATAATAATAATAATAATAATAATAATAATAATAATAATAATAATAATAATAATAATAATAAATAATAATAAAAAAATAAATAAATGAATGAATTAGTAAATAAATAAATAAATAAATAAATAAATAAAAAATAAAAATTAAATAAAAAATATATGAATGAATAAATAAATAAATAAATAATAAAAATAAACTTTTTTTTTTTTAATAAATAAATTAATAAAAAATAAAAATAAATAAATAAATAAAAATAAAATAAAAAAATTTATTAATGAATAAATAAATAAATAAATAAAAGATAAACGAAGGAATAGATAAAAAAATAAAAAATAAAAAATAACTAAAAATAAATAAACAAATAAGGATAAAATAAAAGAATGAATATATAAATAAATAATAAACAAATAAATAAATAAAAATTATATTAATATTGCCAATTGATGTTTACAACATTTTGTTTTCTTTGTTCAGTTTTTAAACATTTTCAAACTATTTTTTTTTTTTTTTTTGACTTGAAAAGAAAATTTTCAAATAAAAAAAAAATGTTTTGAGTTAAAATTGGGGCGAGGTCAGATCTAAGGACAAATAAATAGGAAAGATGAGCATATATTATTATTATTATTATTATTATTATTATTATTATTATTATTATTATTATTATTATTATTTTTATTATTATTATTATTATTATTATTATTATTATTATTATTATTATTATTATTATTATTATTATTATTATTATTATTATTATTATTATTATTATTATCATTATTAGCATTATTATTATTATTAGTTTTATTATTATTATTATTATTATCATTATTATTATTATTATTATTATTATTATTATTATTATTGTTATTTGTTAATCATTGAACAATTCATTTTTACACTCATTTCAAATTGCTCTCACTTTCTTGCCTCTCAAATGCAGCTTTCCGATTCTATTGTAGCTGATTTAGATAGGATTCTCCGGTGAGGTCTCAACCTTGAGGGGTTCAACTCTTTTAAAATCTTAGGTTTTTCCTATCTTCATTTCAAGAACACCTACCACCTTTTACCCCAACTTCAACGACTCACCGTTTCACAAGTGTACTCTTAAAACTTTTTTAATATGAATATAGGGAAAAATAGTCTTGAAAATAACAAAATTGCAACTGTTGCCTAGAGGTTTCAGAGTTGAAATTTCTAGTTCAGTTATAGATATTTTTTCTCCATCCGTTCATTTAGTCCAGTTATGTATACAAGATCTTTATTTGGTCTTTGTAAACCACTGCTTTCACATTTAAGAGGGCTCCAATTCCACCCTTCTTGTAAATAGGGTTTCGTCTCAAGCCAAAAAAAAACTATAGACTAAATCGCCCTTACCTTCAAACTCTTTCTTAACCCATATTCTCTATGATTTGATTTTGATGTTCGATCTCTTTTCAATAGATACAACAACGAAGGTACTCCACTTGCAATCTACGAACCGTCGCTGTATAATTGATGAACAGAGGATCCTTGTTTTCATTAGCTTTGTGGGTAACAGTATAAAACTCTAGGCATATCTGATGTCATT
>SEYY01004124.1:35000-37500 GCA_009176605.1 Armadillidium nasatum
AGTCAAAAATCTCCAACGAACACCTTGGGTGAAAATTTTAAAATTCCTATGGAAATCTTTCAATTTCATCCCACTTAAAAAAATATATAAATAAAAAATAAAAAAATAAAAAAATAAAAAAATTCGAAAATTCGAAAATTCAGAAAATTGAATTGTTAAATTTTTCATTAAAAAAAAAAAAAAAAAAAAAAAAAAAAGTTTTTTTTTTAGCAGACAAGTTTTACCAACCGTAAAATATTTTTAAAATACTAAAAATTAATAAAAGAATACTTTCATATTATTATTTTAATTGTAGCCTATTATACAATTTTTAATTGAAATATATTTAATATATATAATATTCCTTGCCGTTTAATTAGAAATTTTATATATACTGTTGGCAAATTAATATATATATATATATATATATATATATATATATATATATATATATATATATATATATATATATATATATATATATATATATATATATATATATATATATATATATATATATATATATATATATATATATATATATATATATATATATATATATATATATATATATATATATATATATATATATATATATATATATATATATATATATATATATATATATATATATATATATATATATATATATATATATATATATATATATATATATATATATATATATATATATATATATATATATATATATATATATATATATATATATATATATATATATATATATATATATATATATATATATATATATATATATATATATATATATATATATATATATATATATATATATATATATATATATATATATATATATATATATATATATATATATATATATATATATATATATATATATATTATATAATATATATATATTTATATATATATATATATATTTATATATATATATTTATATATATTATATATATATATATATATATATATATATATATATATATATATATATATATTATATATATTTATTTTATTATTATATATATATAATAATAATATAATATATATATATATATAATATATATATATATATATATATATATATATATATATATATATATATATATATATATATATATATATATATATATATATATATATATATATATATATATATATATATATATATATATATATATATATATATATATATATATATATATATATATATATATATATATATATATATATATATATATATATATATATATATATATATATATATATATATATATATATATATATATATATATATATATATATATATATATATATATATATATATATATATATATATATATATATATATATATATATATATATATATATATATATATATATATTAATTTAATATATATATATATATATATGTCTTTGAATTAATTAAAATCCCGTGTTATATAAATTTAAATTTTAAATTGGTATTTAAATTTCAATTAAGAATTTAAAGGACCCTCACAGATTGATTTCTTCAGGTGGTTGAGAAACAGAGGCGTTTAAATAGTATCATTAATATAGTTCTGTTAAGCAATGTGATGATTTGAATAATAATAATAATAAATAATAATAATAAAAATAATAATATATAATAAAAAGAATAATAATAATAATAATAATAATTATAATAATTATAATTATAGTGAACTATTAAATATAAATTTTATGAATATTATTATTACTGTTATTATCATTATTATTCCAATTATTTTTAATATTATTATTATTATTATTGTCATTATTACTATTTTTATAATTATTACATTTATTATTATTATTTTTATTACTGTTATTATTATTATAATTATTATTATTATTGTAGGTATTATTATTATTAAACTATAATTATTATTACAATATTAATAATTATATTTATTATTAAGATCTTTTCTTACTATTCTATTAATAATATTTTCATCATTGTTATTATTATTATCATTAATATTTAATTATTGCTGTTTGAGTTTTTAGTATTTTTTTATTATTATTATTATTTTTATTATTAATTATTATTATTATTTTATTTACAAGAAGTCAGTGACTGGAGACTGACATTAATGTTTTAATATTGTTATTAATGATAATTTTTTCCTTTATTAATGATTATTTTTCAATTAATAATAATAAGTTATAATAGTAATAATTATAATAATAGTATTAATAATAAAAATGTTAATAATAAACGAAATAATAGTAATTATAATAATAAAAAGAATAAGAATTAAAATTAAAATTATAATATCAATTAAAATAAAAAGCAATCCTAATATTAATAAGAAAATTATATTAATAATAATTATGACATAATAATAATAATAATAATAATAATAATAATAATAATAATAATAATAATAATAATAATAATAATAATAATAAATAAAAAAAAAAGAAAAATTTATTATAATTATAATTAATATAAATTAATTAAATAATTTTAAAAAAAAAAAAAAATTATTTAAATTTATATTATTATTATTATTATTAT
>SEYY01004124.1:42500-50000 GCA_009176605.1 Armadillidium nasatum
ATTTTCTTGTCAGTGAGAGTTTTAAAATTTATAGTGTAGGGCAATAGTTCTAGCATTTTTTTTATATAGTTTTAAAAAAAGAATAGTTCAAAATCAAACTGCAGTGCATAATACTATGCATATATATATATATATATATATATATATATATGTATATATATATATATATATATATATATATATATATATATATATATATATAATATATATATATATATATATATATATTATATATTATATATATATATTTTATTATTCTTTTTTTTTTTTTTTTTTTACTGATTTGCTTACACAACAAAATTGTCCCAACGAATCTTTGGAACAAGTGGCAAAAATGTCACAGTAAAATTATCAATAAAGAAAAGACATGTTTAAGCATAATAAAGTCTCTTCATCGATTTATATTCTAATAAGAAAATAACTGAAAAAAATTTGTTGTGACATTTTTGCCACTTGTCCCAACGATTCGTTAGGACAATTTTTGCAGTGTTAATAAGGCGGAAACTTATAAATGAGAATATTTTCTTTGTTACAAGCTTTTCTAACGATAAATTTTATAACTTAATAAACAACTAATTGTATCGCTTAAAAAATTGTCCTAACGAATCGTTGGGACAAGTTGCAAAAAATGTCACAAAAAAGTCTCTTCACCGATTTATTTTCTAAAAAGAAAATAACTGAAAAAATTTGCTGTGACATTTTTGTCATTTGTCCCAACGATTCGTTGGGACAATTTGTCCAGTGAAATATTCTCTTGCAATTATAACTTTCTCAGTAAATTACTACTTAAATGAAAACTAAACGTGTGATATTAGTTTTGTATATATTATATTAATTTTATTATTATTTTGGAGTAAAAATAGATTTTAAAATGTAAGTTTAATTTAATCTTTAAAAAAAAAATAAAAAAAAAAATAAAAAATAAAAAAATAAAAGATTTTTCATCTACCTATAGAAACAGATAATATTATTTTTTTAATTTCTTATTAATTTTCCTACATTAATTTTCATACATATTTATATATATATCATTAACATACGTTCATAACATGATGTAAGATATTATTATTATTATTATTATTATTATTATTATTATTATTATTATTATTATTATTATTATTATTATTATTATTATTTTTCTTTAATATTTATATTATAGTATTATTATTATAGCTATTATTATTTACATTATCATTATAACTTTTATTATTATTATTATTATTATTATTATTATTATTATTATTATTATTATTATTATTATTATTATTATTATTATTATTATTATTATTTTTATTATTATTATTTTTATTATTTATATTTTTTTTTTTTTTTTTTTTTTTTTTTTTTTTTTTTTTTTTTTTTTTTTTTTTTTTTTTTTTTTTTTTTTTTTATTTTTTTATTTAAATTTTAAAATAAAATTAATAATAAATAATAATAATAATATAATAATATAATAATAATAATAATAATAATAATAATAATAATAATAATAATAATAATAATAATAATAAATAATAATAATAATAATAATAATAATAATAATAATAATAATAATAATAATAATAATAATAATAATAATAATAATATAATAATAATAATAATAATAATAATAATAATAATAATAATAAGATAATAATAATATATATAATAATATAATATAATAATATAATATATAATAAATATATAATATATATATATATATATATATATATATATATATATATATATATATATATATATATATATATATATATGTCGTGGAAAATTACCACAACCAAACAACAAAACAAGATGCCATGGAAATTTCGGGGGAACATTCCTTCTACAACGAACTTTCCCACAGTGGAAGAAGTAAAAAACCGTTGATGTGAACGTCTTAGTTTCAGTCTTGAGAGACCACTTTTATGGCAGTGACCCTTGAGAGAGCCAAAATAGGTCTAAAGTCATATAATATAGTGGTTTTTCGAAATTGAGATGTGACAGAAATAGAAAATTATGGGTTCTTGACCATTCAGAAGGTTAACGGTTTACTCAATTTTATATATCGAAGGGGAAGAAGAAATTTCTTGGGGTGTGAAGACCTTACCCGAAAAAGTGAGGGAGATGGGGCATTTTTCTTGAGAAGGGACCAGTCTAAGACCGGAGCCCAAGAGAACAGGGCAGTGACTTAAAAGGTGTCCTAATGTGTGATCGTGGTCATATCTAAAACTGTGTTGTTGAAGAAATTTCTCTTCATGAGACAAATTGATATGAACCATCAATTATTTTAGGAGAGAATTTGTGTTCAGTTAATTCATTTTTCAATATATATTGAGAATAAATTGCTTCTCATTGCGAAGATTTATTTTAATATATAATTAATTTGCTTTTAATGTTGGTTTGGTGGAGGACATGTTTAAAGATTGTCCTCCTCCCTCGTAAGTATGACGGACTGAAACTGGAGGGGAAACTGTAAGTAGAAACATCCTTTATTTTTCGTCCGTTGCAATTCAAATGTTGCATTCACACGTACGACCGCTTCAACCGAAGGCGTATCATTTCTAATTTCAATCACCCTATGTAAATAATATTTTTAAACAGTCGCTATCATGCGGTAGATAGCCGTTGTCATGCGGTAGAGGGGGCCGAAATGTTAAATGAACGCAAAAGGTGTCTGTTCGTGTGTCAGAATGGTGTCTGTTTGTGTGACCAATTCAACGTATCTCCCTAATCCGCATTTTGCAAACAAAGTAGTGCGTTGGAAGCACAGTTAGAAATAAACTCCACAACACCTTCTACTATCTACAGATTGTAATTAATTAACCACTATTTGTTGTTATTAAATTGTGTTTACATTTATATAACTCTGTGACTAACAATTTATTCCTCTACATTTCACAACTTGTTATTCTCTCTAGTATGATTCTCAGACTTCCTTCCTATCTGCAAGGACTCCCCTCCTAGGGGGCGTTCGGGAGGGGTTTCAGCACGCGAACCCCTTTCGGGGCAGCGGAGGATTTTCAAACCCCCATTGGGGGTTTTTCTTCTCCTAACCCACTCGTAGATCGGTCATGTGGAGAAAGAAAGACACTTGTTTTTATCTTTGAATACAACTTAAAATTTGGCTACTCTCTCTCTTTAAAGTAGAAGAGAGAGAGTGGGATAATAACTCGCGAAAAGGAACCAGAGCTTCGAAGGAGGGGGGTGAACCGAACCCCCTAAATAGAGTCCGCAAATTCGCGCGTCATTAAATTGGTCTCATTAGAACCGGATTTTTTTTCCTCAAGCTTATTAACATTCGTTTATATTTAAAAGGGTCCTTCGATATAAAATTAAATAAAAACAAGCATACCCCCCTCCCCCTCTTCAAGATAGGGGGTAAGGGAATTTGTATGTACAATTAATAGAATCCCTTTTTCACGTTTCTTTGGGGGAAGGGAAAATAAATGACTTTATTTCCTTGTATTTAGTAGTTTGTACATTCGTGTGTACGTTTGTGCGGGAGTGCTTGTGCATGTTTATTTACACATACACTCATAAAATATCTTACTGAAATGAAGCGTGTACATCATTTTCTTTTCTTTTACGACCACGAAGAAAAGAGAATTGTTGTTTTTTCCTTTAAAAAATTTAAAAGGACAAACCGCGTTCAATTTTTATTACATGTAGTCTTTTTTTTCTTGTATGGTAAGAAAGAATACATGTGCGTCTGTCATGCGTATGTAAACACTTTCATCAACAAGCGGCCTGAGTTTGTGTGTGAGTGTGTGCGTATGTCCTTTTACGTATACATTTGTAAAAGTACTTTGTATTTAGGAGTAGTACATTCGTGTGTGCGTGTGTTTTTACGTATACATTCTTTAAAGATACCTCGTATCCATATAAATTTTTTCCCTTCTTCTCTCCCTCTCCTTAAACACACACGGACGTGTGTTTGTTCGTGTGCGGAGAAGGGAAAGAAATTTGAGAATTTTCTTCTTCTTTCTTAAAATTAAAGAAACCAGCACTGGGATATTTGTACATGCATGTTGTGCATCTGTTTTTTTATTTTTTATTTTTTTATTTGTTTTATTTATTTTTTTTTTTTTTTTATCATTTTGTCCTCCTTTCATGTGTTGTAGGGAGAAGGAGGTTTTATTTGGGAGGTTCACATGACTTGGGCGCATAAGCGTACACATACGTCTACCATATTGTAAATACTTTGTAACTTGTAGCGCGTATTTCCCTTGCGTATAGATGAACAGCTGAACGCGTATTGTATCTACATGGGCAACACATCTCAGGGTATTGTAAAATGCGTACACGTATGTACATCTGTCGCAAGTGAGTAAACAATTGTTGGGATCCGAACGATGGTCAAAGTCGAACTGATTTGTCCGTTTGTGTGTCATCGTATATTTTTTTTTCATCTCACGATGCGTATTGAAAGGTGTCAAAAAAAGGAGGGAGAAAAAAGAAAATGAGAGTAAATCTCTCTCTCTCTCTCTCTCTCTCTCTCTCTCTCTCTCTCTCTCTCTCTCTCTCTCTCTCTCTCTCTCTCTCTCTCTCTCTCTCTCTCTCTTTTCTCTCTCTCTCTTATCTCCTATTATTCTCCCTTATTTTAATTTTGCTTTATTTAATGCAAGTATAGTTGTTTTTAAGGCTGTACAGGGTGTTACAGTACTATAGTATATATTTTAAGCTTAAGGGAGCTAAATATTCTCCTCCCTTAAAATCCCCCTATCTCCCTTATTTTAATTTTGCTTTATTTAATGCAAGTATAGTTGTTTTTAAGGCTGTACAGGGTGTTACAGTACTATAGTATATATTTTAAGCTTAAGGGAGCTAAATATTCTCCTCCCTTAAAATCCCCCTATCTCCCTTATTTTAATTTTGCTTTATTTAATGCAAGTATAGTTGTTTTTAAGGATGTACTGTACAGGGTGTTACAGTACTATAGTATATATTTTAAGCTTAAGGGAGCTAAATATTCTCCTCCCTTAAAATCCCCCTATCTCCCTTATTTTAATTTTGCCTTATTTCATGCAAGTATAGTTGTTTTTAAGGATGTACAGGGTGTTACAGTACTATAGTATATATTTTAAGCTTAAGGGAGCTAAATATTCTCCTCCCTTAAAATCCCCCTATCTCCCTTATTTTTTTTTTGCTTTATTTAATGCAAGTATAGTTGTTTTAAGGCTGTACAGGGTGTTACAGTACTATAGTATATATTTAAAGCTTAAGGGAGCCTATGTTCCATCTCCCTTAAATCTCCCTTAAATTTTTTTCAACGCATAGTCAATTTTTGTTGTTTTTAATACTGTATAGGGTGTAACTGTACTATAGTATATATTTAAAGCTTAAGGGAGCCTAGTTTCCATCTCCCCTTAAATCTCCCTTAAATTTTTTTGCAGCGTATAGTCAATTTCTGTTGTTTTTAATACTGTATAGGGTGTAGCTGTATTATAGTATATATTTTAAGCTTAAGGGGGCCTAGTTCCCATCTCCCTTAAATCTCCCTTAAATTTTTTTGCAGTGTATAGTCAATTTTTGTTGTTTCTAATGCTGTATAGGGTGTAACTGTACTATAGTATATATTTTAAGCTTAAGGGAGCCTAGTATATTTTAAACCTGAGAATTAAATTTCAATTTTAGTTCTTATGCTGACTAACTTTTAGTCTCGACTAATATTTCATTATTAGTCTAATAGAATTTTTTTTTGCGATCGGATGTTTCATCATCCCTACCACAACCTGAGAATTAAATTTCAATTTTAGTTCTTATGCTGACTAACTTTTAGTCTCGACTAATATTTCATTATTAGTCTAATAGAATTTTTTTTGCGATCGGATGTTTCATCATCCCTACAACAACCTGAGAATTAAATTTTAATTTTAGTTCTTATGCTGACTAAATTTTAGTCTCGACTAATATTTCATTATTAGTCTAATAGAATTTTTTTGCGATCGGATGTTTCATCATCCCTACATCAGTCTGAGAATTAAATTTTAATTTTAATTCTTATGCTGACTAAATTTTAGTCTCGACTAATATTTCATTATTAGTCTAGTTAAAAGATTTTTTGCGATTGGAATGTTTCATCATCCCTACATCAGTCTGAGAATTAAATTTTAATTTTAATTCTTATGCTGACTAAATTTTAGTCTCGACTAATATTTCATTATTAGTCTAGTTAAAAGATTTTTTGCGATCGGATGTTTCATCATCCCTACATCAGTCTGAGAATTAAATTTTAATTTTAATTCTTATGCTGACTAACTTTTAGTCTCGACTAATATTTCATTATTAGTCTAATAGAATTTTTTTGCGATCGGATGTTTCATCATCCCTACATCAGTCTGAGAATTAAATTTTAATTTTAATTCTTATGCTGACTAACTTTTAGTCTCGACTAATATTTCATTATTAGTCTAATAGAATTTTTTTGCGATCGGATGTTTCATCATCCCTACATCAGTCCGAGAATTAAATTTTAATTTTGATTCTTATGCTGACTAAATTTTAGTCTCGACTAATATTTCATTATTAGTCTAGTTAAAAGATTCTTTTGCGATTGGAATGTTTCATCATCCCTACCACAGTCTGAGAATTAAATTTTAATTTTAATTCTTATGCTGACTAACTTTTAGTCTCGACTAATATTTCATTATTAGTCTAATAGAATTTTTTTTGCGATCGGATGTTTCATCATCCCTACATCAGTCTGAGAATTAAATTTTAATTTTAATTCTTATGCTGACTAACTTTTAGTCTCGACTAATATTTCATTATTAGTCTAATAGAAATTTTTTTTGCGATCGGATGTTTCATCATCCCTACATCAGTCTGAGAATTAAATTTTAATTTTAATTCTTATGCTGACTAACTTTTAGTCTCGACTAATATTTCATTATTAGTCTAATAGAATTTTTTTGCGATCGGATGTTTCATCATCCCTACATCAGTCCGAGCAATTAAATTTTAATTTTGATTCTTATGCTGACTAAATTTTAGTCTCGACTAATATTTCATTATTAGTCTAGTTAAAAGATTCTTTTGCGGTTGGAATGTTTCATCATCCCTACATCAACCTGAGAATTAAATTTAAATTTTATTTCTTATGCTGACTAAATTTTAGTCTCGACTAATATTTCATTATTAGTCTAGAAATAATTTTTTTTTGCTGATTTTGGATTTATTTTTTGTTTCCTTTTTTTTCCATTACAGACTCAAGTGACTGGCCCCTGCTGCCTCCACAAGTCACTGCTGTATATGTGGAAACAAATAATTTTTTTTGCTTATTTTGGATTTATTTTTTGTTTCCCTTTTTTTCATTACAGACTCAAGTGACTGGCCCCTGCTGCCTCCACAAGTCACTGCTGTATATGTGGAAACAAATAATTTTTTTTTTGCTGATTTAGATTTATTTTTTGTTTCCCTTTTTTTCATTACAGACTCAAGTGACTGGCCTCTGCTGCCTCCACAAGTCACTGCTGTATATGTGGAAACAAATAATTCTTTTTGCTGATTTTGGATTTATTT
>SEYY01004126.1:2500-15000 GCA_009176605.1 Armadillidium nasatum
GAAATAAATAGGTGTAATTGTAGTGATGAATGAAACCTCTTGCAAACATTTTTCCATAATCATCTTTTCTAAGAGGAAAAAAAAAAGAAAAAAAAAGAAAAGAAAAAAAAGGAAAAAAAAGATAAATGAGGAATATACATTTTCTCTCTGTCTTTTTCTATTGTCTTCTTATCTCTTCATCATGCAACAATAATTTAGGCTATGAATATGGAATATATATATATATATATATATATATATATATATATATATATATATATATATATATATATATATATATATATATATATATATATATATATATATATATATATATATATATATATATATATATATATATATATATATATATATATATATATATATATATATATATATATATATATATATATATATATATATATATATATATATATATACTATATATTATGCATAGTCTCTTTTTCTCACTTTGTCAGTAAAACTTTTTGGTCTGCGAGACTACAACAGGTACTAATAGCTGGTACCCTGGTACTTACAGGGTGGGTACTTATTCCATCAGTTAAAAAAGCACGTCACTCATGTGCTCAGTTGAAGTTGAGTGAACCGAAGACAAGCGTAAAGAGAGAATTGATCACATTCTTATTCTTCGATCAGTCTCAAAGTTACAAACCCTGGACACTCACTTGCTTGGAGGCCGATATATATATATATATATATATATATATATATATATATATATATATATATATATATATATATATATATATATATATATATATATATATATATATATATATATATATATATATATATATATATATATATATATATATTATATATATATATATATATATATATATATATATATATATATATATATATATATATATATATATATATATATATATATATATATATATATATATATATATATATATATATATATATATATATATATATATATATATAGACAAGGGATATGAATGTCATTCTACTCGTATTTACAATTGCTGTGGTCAGTAGTAAAGGAATGTGCGGGAAATATTTTTTTTAAAATGAATTTGAAATTTGTTACATAGGAAAAGTTTAAACAATTAATAAAATTATAACATTCGTCGCGCATCAGGGATCGGCAAAATCGATTTTTCTCTGCCTACCTATATTTCGATGTCTGTGTTTCATACTAAACGTGTCTCAATTATTACAATTTTTTCCACTTATGTCCATTTGATTCTGACAGACATCAAAGTCATTAGGTGCAACACATTTAAGTACCGTAGGGAAACCTTTTATATTTTGATGTCGTTCATCCTTTTTTAAATATGATTAAAAAATATGATACGAAATCTAGATGACAACGTACAATAAATATATGTCAGTTTTCAAGTACCAGTATTCCTATACAATGACTCTCAAACTAGTAAAAGATACAAGTATACACTGCAAAAATTGTCCTAACGAATCGTTGGGACAAGTGGCAAAGAATGTCACAGTAAAATTTTCAATAGAGAAAAGAAATGTTAAGCATAAGAAAGTCTCTTCACCGATTTTTTTTTTCTAATAAGAAAATAACTGAAAAAAAATTTGTTGTGATATTTTTATCACAAGTCCCAACGATTCGTTAGGACAATTTTTGCAGTGCACCAAATATTCATTCGTATTTCTGAACATCCAAGCAGGATGATACAGAAAATTGGAAAATGCAAATTAAGCCTATTAGGAGATGACAATTTTTGACGACTGACGGAACCATTTTTGGACTACTACTTAGAAACTTACCGTTCTGTTATCATTTAGTCAAAAAACTTCTATTGTCAATTAAACTCAAAGATACTATTTTGAATGAGCTTATATTACACTTTTGCCTCTTCTGAATAAAGTTATGAATGAAGTTTAATTGTAGCAATGAAGAATACGCTTTTATTTAAATTTTAGGTTTACTTATATATTTTCACCCTTTTGACACTTCTGTATCGTAGTTAACTCAAAACTTAAACTTAACTTAAAACAGTAACTTAATAACTAAAAACACCATAATAACTCTTTTATAATTATATCGTTTAAAAACCGGCACTAAAACAGCAGTTCCAAGGTCGAACTATTATGAACTAATATTCTCATCTGTCGCTCTAAGAATTCCGAGAAATGCTCTTAAATATTCTTCTTAATATTTTCAAATGAAACTTGAAAGACATTTCTCGCAAACTGAAAAAAAAATCTCAGAACAAGATATTTCTTCAAAGAATTAATTACGAAATATTAATGCTCATTTATATACACAAAAGATAATGCTTGCATATATATATATTATATATTTATATATATAATATATATATATATATATATATATATATATATATATATATATATATATATATATATATATATATATATATATATATATATATATATATATATATATAATATATATATATATATATATATATATTATATATATATATATATATATATATATGTATGTTATATATATTATATTATATATTTATTATAGATATATATATATTATATATATATATATATATATATATATATATATATATATATATATATATATATATATATATATATATATATATATATATATATATATATATATATATATATATATATATATAATTAGTGTGTGTTTGTGTGTTTGTTATTATTCGAAAATAAGATACTTAATTAAGTGCTGCTCTTGGAATTTCTACTCTATTTTTCTTTTTTGACTTTATTCTCTATTTTCATTCAAAAGCAAATGAGAGTGTTCCGAATTTAGGGTCTTCATAATTTTTTGTCTTATGTTTTTTTTTCTCGCCAGTCTATAACTAAAATCATCTGTTCTATTAATTTAAATACTAATTGCACTGATTGCCCTAAATTCTTTGATGATAAGCTCGAAAATAGAGAAAATTCTTTCGACTTAATTTAACTGGAAACATCATCCTGCATGATCGAAATGCTTACACACCAATGGTTTTCCTCCAATTCTCAAGATACAGCTGATGAACTACATGCCTGTCAATTCTCTATTCATAGCATTCCAAAAGAATCTGTGCAGCTTAGTGCACTTATCTCTGATCAATTTTCAGATGATACCACCATGTCAGAACTTTTAATTTCCAAACTTTTTCCTTTTGAAGGTCAACTCTTTCCTTCGTAGGTACCTGCGATCATCTCGATTCTATTTTCTACTCTGTTTCTAGATCCTTAATTTTCCAAAGGAAAACCTCTCCTACAGAGGAAACCTTTTTGTATTTTAGTGCGGTTAACTAGTCGTTCTTGTGGTTGCATGTCTTTCTCTTGGAGTGATGCTACTTCTGCTAGAGGGATCCCTGTCAATAAGAAATGCTTATGGCTAAAGTAATTACAGTTTCGTCACTTCTAATAAATTTAAACCTTTCTTTCCAACTAAAGAAGTGTACTTATTTAATCTGTGACGAAGAGAAAGAAAGTTTTAGAAAAGCTTCTAATTGAATCTCCAATAGCCAGTATGGTTTTCTTAAGGAACGATCGACTGGTGATCTTCTTTCCCTTTTTTATTACTCTTCGCCATCTGTTTATTGACATTTGGATTAATTTAATGAAAAACATCCGGTAGTGTCTGCCACAAAGCTTTGATTCTAAATATCCCTCTTTCAAAATCTATCATGGCTTCTGATTTTCTTTCAGATCGCTGTATATCAGCTGTTGTTTATATCTTCCATCCATCATTTAAATATATTCATTGTTGTGCTACACAGGACTGTTCTATCTTCTATTCAGTTTCTGCTTTTAATTAATAACAGTTCAATCTGTCTCTTTATCATAAGTCCACTTTTTTACCGATAACTTCATTCTTCAGCCACAGCCACAACCACAAATAATTGATTCTTGAAGAGTGCTCTTGGAGCAACTGATCTCTGTTAATGTAAAACGTTGCAACTGAAGCATAGAGAAGTATTGTTTTTTTCCACGACAAAATTTTTCACATAAAAAATCTTCGAAAATCATTTACGTCAGTTATTTTTCTGTTCTTAATATCTTTGGTATTTCGTTTTCATCAGATATTTCTTGGAAGATTCACGTGATTTCTCACTCACAAATCAAGTTTCTGAGAGGTCAGGTGTTCTGCTGAGTCATCAGAGTTTCTTCCTGTCTACACTGTTGCTTGCTAAATATAACGGTATTCATTATGAACGATTTTTTCCTGAAAAAGTAGGGACAAGATATTTTCTCATTTTCAACTCTCCAGGCTCCAAAAGCAAAATTTTAGACAGATAGTGGACCAATGGCTCCAAGGCATGAAGAACATGAAACATGAAGAGCAAAGTATTATGAAACACCGCTATGAATATGTGTAAATTATGAAAGTTAAGGTATCTATAGGAGCTGCTATAGAGAGACCTGAAAAAAAATCGGATGGAAAGTTAGATTTCGAAAGAGGAAAGTTTAGAAATAAAAGCTTTATGATAAATTCTTTCAGATGAACACCAGTTTCTTTGTTGCTCAGATTACTGCATCACTCTCCTTGCAACCTAGCCATTATGATAGATATTCCTTTTACAGAACCTTTATTCTCATACTTACACCTTTGATAACAGTTCGTATGACACGTCTTTTTCCACAGTCATTTCTCTGCTCAGGTCTGACTTTAACAGCCAAGCTTATTCTCCCGAATATTCTACTGTAAAATCTGGAACAATTTTTCTTCCATTATTTCTTCACCATTTACAGTGATTTACCCAATTTCAAGCATCGTTAATTTGGACATGTTGACCTTTAGTCTGGATGTAATGTTTGCTTTCCCGACTCTGATAAATTTTAGGTAGATCTCTCTCTATTTTCCTACCAGAATTGATAATGAATATATATATATATATATATATATATATATATATATATATATATATATATATATATATATATATATATATATATATATATATATATATATATATATATATATATATATAATATATATATATATTATATATATATATTATATATATATATTTTATATATATATATATATATATATATATATATATATTATAATATATATATATATATATATATATATATATATATATATATATAATATATATATATATATATATATATATTATAATATATATATATATATATATATATATATATATATATATATATATATATATATAACGAATCATGTATACTTCAGTAATGTAATTTATGTTGTTTTTAATTGTGTAATTAAGTTTAAATATAATAAATCTCCAATTAAGTTTCTAGTGGATATTTATTTCGTTCATCTTTTATATATAAATATTTATTTTATTTTATATATTTAATTATTTAATATATAATAATATATATATTATATATATATATATATATATATATATATATATATATATATATATATATATATATATATATATATATATATATATATATATATATATATATATATATATATATATTAGAGAGAGAGAGAGAGAGAGAGAGAGAGAGGAGAGAGAGAGATAGATAGATAGATAGATAGATAGATAGATAAGAGAGAGACAGACAGACAGAAAGACAGATAGACAGACAGAGAGAGAGAGAAGAGAAAGAGAAGTCTATGGAAAAATACACAGAGGTTTACTATAAACTGTAAACATCATAAACTAGCTTTTTGTTATGAGAAGATTTGAATTGAAAATCTGAAATGAAACAACTGCTCATTATATAATTAATGTAGCGAGCCCTTGGAGAATTGGATTCATGAGCGACAGAGAACAGAAATGGACAGAACAGTTGCATTGAGAATGAGCAGGTAAATTTGAATCGTAATTTAGATTCTACTCAAATCACTGTGAATATGAGAAAGCCTTGTAGATAATGAGTTGGAGCAAATAGTACTACAGAAATCCATCCACACAAGTTAAGATTTATCCTGTAGCACTTTCTTACTGCAACAGAGATAAGTTTTCTTGAGTTTCGGCAGTTTATTATGAGAAAACTGAAAATGTTGCTACTATAAATATGATGAGAGAGAGAGAGAGAGAGAGAGAGAGAGAGAGAGAGAGAGAGAGAGAGAGAGAGAGAGAGAGAGAGAGAGAGAGAGAGAGAGAAGAGAGAGAGAGAGAGAGAAAGTTGCTATGAAATAGGCATGTACACCATATAATATTGTAGTGAAATATATATATATGTAAAATTATGAAGAATGAAGTAGGATTAACATTACCGAACGACAATTGCTGATACTAATATATGCAGTTAGAGAAACAAAGCAAAATTCATTAAATTCTACATTTGGTTAGCATTATTTGGATGGATAATAATAATAATAGTAAAGTAAAAAATGATTGAATAATAATAATAATAATAATAATAATAATAAATAATAATAATAATAATAATAATATAAAATAAATAAAAATAATAAATAATAATAATAATAATAATAATAATAAAACTAATAATAATAATAATAATAATAATAATAATTTCAGTTTCTTATAGCTTTTCCAGAGAAAGAATAATTGCAACCCTTCACGTTACACATTTACTCTTGAGAAATACAATGAACTCACCCAACACACTCACGATAAAAACATTAACAAATTTATGATATAATAAATTACATGATGAAAAATATGTGGTTTGAAAGGTCTCTTTGTTGAAGTTAAAAATGGCTTCATTTTAGGTGCTACTACTACTACTACTACTGTTACTACAACTACTATTACTACTACTACTACTGTTACCATTCCAAGCATTTACAAGGAGGAAACGAAGTTAAAAGTGAGGAAACGAAATTTTAAAAAAAAGGAATAATTGAATTTGGATTTCAAGGAAACATGATAATGAAAGAGAATTTATTCTTAAAAACTTGTGTTATCCCCCTCCCCCCCTTCCCTACCCTGTGTCGTGATAACCATTTCATTTCGGATTATCATTGCCCAGATCAACGTAACTACAAAACTTTACGGAATTTTCTCCCATTCTTCTTCGATCACTGTCTTAAGGTCCCATAGTGACTTCGTCCTACAAGTGCTCAATGAAGTTCATGTCAGGCCTACGTGCAGGCCACTGTTTAACCGAAATTGCGATGTGCTCGAGGTACTGACGCACAGTATGCGCTATTTGTGGCCTGGCATTATCGTACCAACAAAATCGACGTCAGATACGAAGAATCTTCTCGATGTACCATTGAGCAGTAAGATCTCTTCTTCAATGTTCACTATTCGACACAATAATGAAGACAATTTTCGGTTTGCCTTTTAACAAAATTTCGATCCAGAACATACAGGATAATCCTCCGTAGTTGACTCATTTTTCTATGCTGAACTGCGCAAAGAGCTTTTAAAGTTTGTGGTAACAATCCCTCTTCCATTGTTACCAAGGAGACAAAACATGGTTTCATCCGAGAACAGAACGGTCAGTCATTGTTGTTCCAACGTTTAGTTCGCGTTCTCTTGCGCAAAACAATGCCTTGATAATCGGTGCGATAAGTCAACTGTGGATCGTTTACTGGTCAATGAGTTTTTGAGTTCTACTCTACAGTCTTCCCCTAACTGTCCATTCCAACCGCTAAACAGCTTAAATTTCATTGTCTAGCCATAATACGTTGACAAAGCCCTGTTCGAAGAAGGGCAACAACGAGTGTTTTCAATCAGTTTCAAGTCCAATAGAAACTGGATAGAAACAGCTATTAGGACACGAGAGGGTAATACCAATTTGCGAAGAATAAATTTGTTTTCAGTATCCGCTTTTGTTTTTTGTAATACAAATTTCAAATATTCTAACAACAATAAAGTGACTTGAAATCATGATTCCATTTTTTTAATTTTTTTTTTTATTTATTTATTTGTTTATTTATTTTTTTTTTGCATTTAGAACATAAATGTTATGTTTTTTTTAGAAAACATTTATTAATATTATATATATTATATTATATATATTATATATATATATATATATATATATATATATATATATATATATATATATATATATATATATATATATATATATATAATATAATATATATATATATATATATATATATATATATATATATATATATATATATATATATAATATATATATATATATATATATATATATATATATATATATATATATATATATATATATATATATATATATATATATGTAATATATAATAATAATATATTATTATTAAAAACAAAATTGCCATGCACTTACAAGCTAATAGAAGAGAGGACAAAGAAGAATTAAACAATAAAATAAAGTTGCTCCTTATATCATGAATTATAACAGACCCATCATAAAAGTTAACCAACAAATAATAATAATAATAATAATAATAATAATAATAATAATAATAATAATAATAATAATAATAATAATAATAATAATAATAATAATTATATTACAGAGGCATGTATTAAAAATACATATCAGGTGTAGCATGTGGATGCAATATACATACAAGATTAAAAAAGTACATTCATACACACATACACACACACACACACACACACACACACACACACATATATATATATATATATATATATATATATATATATATATATATATATATATATATATATATATATATATATATATATATATATATATATATATATATATATATATATATATATATATATATATATATATATATATATATATATATATATATATATATATATATATAATATATATATATATATATATATAATATATATATATATATATATATATATATATATATATATATATATATATATATATATATATTATATATATATATATATATATATATATATATATATATATATATATATATATATATATATATATATATATATATATATATATATATATATATATATATATATAATAAGTACAATATATCACACACACGCACACACACACACACACACACACACACATATATATATATATATATATATATATATATATATATATATATATATATATATATATATATATATATATATATATATATATATATATATATAGCAGAATAATATGTCAGAAAGGTAACAAAATAACAATAAAATCCAATCTTAACATCTGGTGAAAGAAAAAATTGGAAAAAAAGTGAGAGTAGGGACGGGGGTCCCTTCTCCCACTCTCATATGTGGCCGGGGGGAGGGGAGGGGGAGGGGTTAAAACAAGGACGGATTAAAGCCCATTTTGTATCACCACAAGAAATGACATTTATAGGTTTGAAATCTTCATACAAATAGGCTTTCACTTAACGACAAGCCCCAAACAAAAGCGAAATGAAAAATGAGATTAGATCCTCTTTAATATGTTGTTTTGGCTTATGAAAAATGAGATTGAATCCTATTAAGAGTTAACGTTGAAAGGATAAAAGGTTAAACGTTAATCTTGCTATTGTTCTGTTTTATTAATCTTTCTTATATTTTGGTTGGCTTTTTTTTATTAAAGTTTAACGACCGTGGTCATATTGTTCGGAGTCTTCTTCGTAGGAATTGAGGGAAAAATTTTAAATAAAATGATGGAATATATATATATATATATATATATATATATATATATATATATATATATATATATATATATATATATATATATATATATATATATATATATATATATATATATTGCTGTGTATCCCTTAATGCTGGAAGATCTCGTTAGCTGCGGATTTTAGATACCATCTACAGCTTTATATGACAAGACAAAAAATATTGGGCGTTTCTATCCTCATTCAGTCTTAGTCGAAAGTCTGCTTGTGAAATTAGATGATTCTTGGGTAGGTAGTACAAACTTCTATGCTATATTAAAAAAAATATCTAATTAAAAATTGAATAGTTAGGTTATAGGTTATAATCGAATAGGTTGGTCTTTCTGTCATAAGTCACCAAGTACAGTTAACAAGTGAAACTCTGATTCACGATTCACACATGAAATAAGAAAACCAGGGAATCTTGGAAAGTATTGTTAAATGGAAAGATTTGTATAAATATTTTTAGATCTTATATCGCAGGTATATAAGTAACTCTTTGATTGAGATCTTTCAATTCTCCCTGAATGTTAATCCTATGAGCTAAAGAATTTTAGTCAATCTTTTAGTGTGTAAAAATCTTTCGATAGAGTCTTTCAAGAACATTTGATTTCTAAATTTGCTTCTTTCGGTATCTATCCTTCTCTTTACTACAACATTTTTCTGATTTCCTTTTAGATCTTTCTATGGTATCAATGTAGATGGTCATCGTTCATCCTTTAAATCTATCATTATTTGTGTTCCTCAAGGTGATGCTCTATCTCCAACCCCTTTTTCCACTTAATTAATGACCATCTAATAATTACTTCATTACTTATCTGTTCGAACTGCAACGATTCCATCTTTCATTACTAATGGAAGGAGAGTGGCTTTAGAGTAACTGACCTCTGATCTTTCTCGCATTTCTAATTGAGGCAAATAAATAAGGGTTGCTATTTAAGACTTAAAAACTCTGTTTTTGCTTCTTTATCCAACTAATCGAGATAATAATATTTCATTCAACAACAAAAGACATGACAAAATTCAGTTAATCCTCTCTTTAATATTTTTGTATATCTTTTTTTCTTGTGATCTTTTTTTTGAAAGATCTCATACTATCTTTCATCAGAGAAATTTCTTAAAGGTTTAGTGTTCAGAAGCCCCTTCAGAGTATCTTCATATCACATTAATAGTTTTCTTGCCCTTGCACGGGTATGCATTGCATTGCATTGTATATCTCTGGAGGTTTCATACATACAGCTCTCCTTGGAAGGATGAAGTTTATTGAAGTTTTTAGCAATTCTTCTAATATTGTTGACTAACTCCAACCAATGTCTTCGTGATTGTCGAAAGGTTGCTTTGTTCTGGTTATTCTACCTAATTGCAACAGACACTGCACTTCTGAACTCCCTAGTTCCATAACTTTTTGTTTAAGAAGAACTCTTATAAATAGTTATTCAACGCATTCTTATCCTCTCTCTGTAGAGCTTTCTGACCATAAAGTTAATTGTTTTCATCATTCTTAGATTATTCTACAAGTAAATTCCGGAGCACTCTTCCTATTTCTAATTTCTCCATATTCTTAAATGTATGCACTTTCAAAAGCAGTCCATGACTTCTTGTCAACCTTGATCTGAATTGGAAGTTGGTTTTGCTCCATCTTTTATTGATTGTTTTAATATATGTAGGCCTCTATCCTTTTCCCACCAAAGGTTATATATATATATATATATATATATATAATATATATATATATATATATATATATATATATATATATATATATATATATATATATATATATATATATATATATATATATATATATATATATATATATATATATATATATATATATATATATATATATATATATATATATATATATATATATATATATATATATATATATATATATATATATATATATATATATATATATATATATATATATCAACTTTCCCTATAAAGTTTAATGTATTTAAAATTCATGGCATATTAATAGTTTCTTATCCCCAAAACGAAGAAGAAGTTAAAAATCATCAGAAAAAAAAAATAATTAGATTGTAATTTGGTTATTAGTAAATCCCTTCACTGCGATCAGCAATTTCCTTCCTTTTCAAAAAGAAGAAAAAGAAGAAGAAGAAAGAAGAAGTTTTGATACGCCGCAATTAGTCAATTTTGTAATCAAGTTTTAAAGTGGAGTCAAATTAACGTTAAAAAGGAAATGTTAAAAAACGTCGCACAAAACCTTGAATGAAGTTTCCTTGACTTCAAAATTTGGTTGAAAACTAAATTAAGATTTAAAATAGATTGATTGCTTCAATTACTTTCAGAATATATTCTTTATAGTTCATTTAACATAGAAACACATATGAACACACGTACTATATATATATATATATATATATATATATATATATATATATATATATATATATATATATATATATATATATATATATATATATATATATATATATATATATATATATATATATATATATATGGGAAATAAAGGAATTTAATCTACCTAACCTGTATCTTTAATGGGAATTTTCTCCTACAAATTGACTGAAGGTCATTTACCAATTTTTTTTTTTTTTGACTCTGAATATGCGTAAGTCAAAAAAAATGTTTGAAAAATAAACGAAGGCAGAACGTTTCACAATTTAACAGTAAAGTACATGTGAGAACGAGGTTAGCAGTTAAAACTTAGATTAATGGGACTATATGAAACGAATGGTCACACCAGCTTTTCTCAAAGAAAAAGAAGGTATGTAATTAGAAATCTTTCCTCAAAGAAAAAGAAGATATGTAATTGGAAAGCTTTCCTCAAGGAAAACGAAGGTATGTAATTAGAAAACTTTCTTCAAAGAAAACGAAGGTATATAATTAGAAAACTTTCTTCAAAGAAAACGAAGGTATGTAATCGGAAAGCTTTCCTCAAAGAAAAAGAAGATATATAATTAGAAAGCTTTCCTCAAAGAAGAAGAAGATATGTAATTGGAAAGCTTTCCTCAAAGAAGAAGAAGATATG
>SEYY01004127.1:5000-13546 GCA_009176605.1 Armadillidium nasatum
CGGAATACTTAAAAGATAGAAGAAGATGCAGAGATAAATAGGAAAGAATTTAACAGTATAAGGAGAAGGGCTAGAAGTTTTTTAAAAAAATATCCAAAATGCAAAGTTCATCTGGAAGGCGTTCAGAGATACGAGTTTGGAGCTGCACCAACTGCTCAAGGTCATTTTGGATGGAAAATTGGAAGGTACGTTCTCCGAATGTATCATGTTTTTTGTAAGAAGCCATTGGCGGTGTTGAGCAATGAAATCACCTAATATGATGATTTCTGAGAAGGGAGAAGAAGAGAGAATGTACTCTATTTTGGAGTTTAGATAGTCAAAGAATTTAGGATAGTGAGTAGAATTAGGAGATCTATAAAGAGAATAAACGAATTTAGTCATAGAATGGCTCTTCAAGGTTCCGTCTGTGCCCACCCGAGGGATGTTCGTTTGAGTGAGTTTTCGTCCTTTGAAATATAAATTGCCCCTCCTTGAAAAGGGATCTGCTCGGGAGTGGTAGCGATCTGTTAAAAAAAAAAAAGAAAAAAAAAGAAAAGAGAGAGAGAGAGAAAATCTTTTTCGTCTTTAATGCAACCAAAAAATTCATTCGTATCACAATCTTTTTTCAGACTCGCGTTATTGATGTTGGTCAAGATGGAAACAGTTCCGACGTAAAAAGGATTTCTAGAAGGAGACCTCAATCGTCAAGAAGTCATGATCGAAGGATTAACAAAAATCATTGCCAGAAACTTAGTTGTAAAGTTTGTAATTTAAATTTTGAAAGTAATGATGAGTTGAAAAGTCATGTGATCATCTCCCATAAAAGAATGTTTAAATGTGAACATTGTAGTTATGAGTCTGAATTCAAAGGAAATTTAAAAAAACATCTTCTTACCCATAACAAAATAAAATTATTTAAATGTTGTGAGTGTACCTATGAATGCAATGACAGAGGAAGCTTAAAAATACACATGCTTAATCACGCAAATGTAAAGTTATTTAAATGTTCTGAATGTTCCTATGAATGTAACGACAGAGGAAGCTTAAAAATACACATGCTTAATCACGCAAATGTGAAGTTATTTAAATGTCGTGAGTGTAGCTATGGAAGTAACAAAAAAAACAACTTAAATCAACACATGCTCAAACATTCAAATGTAAAGATATTTAAATGTTCTTACTGCAAATATGGAACTAATGAAAAGAAGACCTTTAAAATACATGTGCTTAACCATTCAGATGAGAAGTTATTCAAATGTTCTTACTGCACTTATGAAAGCAATGATAAAAAATACTTAAAAAAACAAATACTTAACCATTCAAAAAAACATATACTTAACCATTCAGATGAAAAGTTATTCAAATGTTCTGAATGTTCCTATGGAAGTAATGACAAAAGAAACTTCAAAAGACACATGCTTAATCATGCAAGTGTAAAGTTATTTAAGTGTTCCGAGTGTGACTTTGAATGTAATCTTAAATTCATCTTAAAAAGACACATGCTTAAGCATTCAAATACTAAGTTATTTAAATGTTCTGACTGTAGCTATGAATGCAATCTTAAATTTGTCTTAAAAAGCCACATGCTTACACATCAAAATAAAAAATTATTCAAATGTTCTCATTGTACTTATGAAACTAATAATAAAAGTAGTTTAAAATTGCACATTTTAAATCATGGGAATGAAAAATTATATAAATGTTCTGATTGTACTTATGAATGTAATAATAAAGGTAATTTAAAAATACACATTTTGAATCATGGGAATGGAAAATTATTTAAATGTTCAGTCTGTAGTTACGAGTGTGATGAAAAGAGGAATTTAAAATTACATATGGTTGATGAGCATGGCTTTGAATTATTTAAATGTCCTGATTGCACATTTGAATGTAATCGGATACATTCTTTAAAAAGGCATTTGCTTACTCATAAAAACAAAAAATAATTTAAATGTTCTGAGGGAAATCTTAAATCTAATTGTCAGCATAATTTAAAGTGAGATGCTTGAAAAAGAAATGGCGTCACTGAAAGATATTAAAATAAAACAGGAAATATTCTTGCTTATTATTTATCTTCCTTCTTATTTGTACTGACACTAAAAAATATTCCCGAGCAATTTGTTAAACAATGACTACAAAAATGATAAAGCAAAAACATTTATCACACCTATTCTTCTTCTTTGGACAATGTAAAACTGTACTCACTAAACATGGAATAAGCTGTAATGACAGTTAAGGTAGTGAAACACTTGCATATGACTTAAGATTTGTATTCTAAATCAACAAGTGTACCTTTGTACTATTGAGGGAGGAACGAACTGGTGTCCAATAGGTACTTTAGAATCTTATTTCAAGATTCAAGACTCAATTCCAAATTCTTGCTTATGAAAAAAATATACTATAATAAAAAGTTGTACCAAATATAAAAGTCAAAATAATAATATTTTTGTTGGAGCAAAGAAACTTTCTAGTGAGGTTTTTATCAGTATCATAAGTTTTCCTCTAAAATAGAAGGGTTAAGAGCTGAAACTGGAGCCACATAATTTTAAAATAACTGCCAAAAGAGTTACAGACTATCCAGCTGTGATAGAAATTTTATGTTCTTTAAATGAAGTTAAATTAATTTTTTTTTTTTTTTTGAGACGTCAATGATGGGCATAAATGTCCTATTTATGGAAAGGTATCACATAGAGAAAGAAGACCCGCACAAGGTCCTTCCTGATGTAAATATCTGAGATGAACATAGATGCGTTCCTAGAGTGAAGAAATTGAAGGAAAATTATTCTAAACAGAGGTGACCAGAAAGGAGGTTGTACCACTACAAACAAGTAAAGAGTTGCCAATCGCTACTTAAAACTAGAGTGAAAAAATTCACTTCTTGTGCTTCAAGGAGTGGACAAAAAATAAAGGAGTTTGTAAAGTAAATAACGGAACTTTTATTAATTTGGACTAGATTGGTCAAACGACAAAACTTTATTTAAAAAGAAAATCAAAGGCCTGAGTTCTCGGAAACTATTGATACAACTGAAATTTTACAAGAATGCAAAAATTCGTAAGTTGCCCAATTATGAATAGTCCCAAAGTTATATTTTGGTACCTTCAAAACTAAAATTTTCATCCCAAAATGTATGAAAAGTTGTATAAAAAAAGGCTCGAACCATTTCTTGGAATGAAAATATTAGTTTCGCAAGGTACCAACATACAACTTTGGGAAGGCCCATAATTGGACGACTTACGCATTTTTGCATTCATTGTAAAATTTCAGTAGTATCAAGCGATTAAGAAAATAAAATAAATTAATATAAATTTAAGCATTTTATTCAGCTGTGGAGGAAATCAACGTCCAATTATATTTTTTTGCCAAATTATTGAAACCTGTAACACTGTTTTACTCTTAAATTCTGGCTTTGGGTATTTACTGTAAAAGGAGGGTAAGTTATATAAAATTTATTAATTTTAAAATTTAAAGTTTTTTTTTAAATTTAATTATTATTTTTATTTATTGGTTTAATTTATTTATTTATTTTCTTTTTGCAAGCTCTACGAGTATGACCACGATGGAACAACCTTTATTAATCACAAATTTCATTTAATTAAAAATAAATAAATAAATCTGTCTAGTATCTATAAATATAGACTTATTAAAAAAGTTTTTTGTAGCTAAGTTGTTCCATAGAATTATGTAGTACTGTAGAGGAGAATAAAAAAAAGGGAACAAAAGAGAATAAAAAGCTTTAGGATTGAAAGGGGCCAGTATTCAGCAATCTATCACAAAGTCTTTAATGAACCCTAGGCCAAGAAATGTACGGTTAAGGAGATAAACACAGGTATAAGTAATATATGGCAACTGGTGGATGGGTTGAACATACGGTAAGCCTGTAGGTGTAGCCCCTATGACCACTTAATAACAGCTGTAAAATTACGATTCGTTTGGTAGAACTGTAGAACGATTGGTAATGGCAGATACCGAAGTATCTTTCCCAACAGTAATGAAACATGCGAGCAGAAAGTGTACGTATTACAGAATATCAGTATTGAATGCTTAAATTTATTATTTTTTTCCAAGTTATCTTATAATATTAATTTTACAATGTGACCATGAAACCAGTCAAGGAGCAGCTATCTTTTTACAGAAGTAATCAGTTTTCTTTCGTGCTAGATTTTAGTGTCAGTCGTTTTTAACTTCTAGGTGATACTGATGCTTACAAAACATTTATATCCATTATTTATTTATTTATTTATTTTTTTGTTACATCTTATGATAAAACCAATAGGATATCATAGGACTCCACGCAATCATACCCCAATAGCTTAATATGATAAATCCAAAGGTGACTCTGGTATTTTTGTTACCTACTAGGCTTGAGGCAATTTTCTTAAGGTCCATTAAGGAATTTACCATAGGTTTACCTTCCCCAAACCTTATGACCCTTACTGAGAAACCTAATGACAAACGTCTGAGCCCTATTTAAAATGTACGATATATCTGCATTGAAACCTAGCTCCAGTGAATTTTTCTCCCCAATATAATCATGTGTATGCAATCAAAGTTGGCATAATAAAAATAAAATTATATAATTCAGTTGATTTTTTGCGAGATTTTTAAATTTTTTTTAAATAACGTCACTGACTTCCTATTTTTAATTTTAAAATATCATAAGAGCGATTAAGAATATAAAATAAATCAAAATTAATTAATATTAATTAAGCATTTTATTCAGCTGGGGGAAAATCAACGACCAATGATATTTTTTGCCAAATTATTGAAACCTGCAACACTTTGCTTTTAAATTCTGGCTTTAGGTAGAATTATGTAGAACTGCAGAGGAGAATAAAAAATAAGGGAACCAAAGAAAATAAAAAGCTTTAGGATTGAAATGGGTCAGCATTCATCAATCTATCAGTCTTTTTTTTTTTTTTTCCTCAAAAATGATTTTTTTTTAAATAATTGATTTAATCGGACCAATTCACATTAAATACATTTAATATTCTATTCAAAGCTCTAACTGTCACTATTTACTTATTTTCTAATTATAGAAATTAATATTTTTTTTCCTTCAAAATTTAAGTGCTGTGAATTCCAACGCCAAAAATAAATATTTTTTATTTTTTATCTTAATAAATAATATAGTAATAATTAAAATTAAATATCAGCACAGAACCATAAAATATTTTTTAAAATAATATAATATAGTTTACTTGCTTTATTTAAAATTTAAATACATACAGTGAATTGGATTTTTATAAAATTTAAATATTATTTTGGAACCGTTTTTAATTGGCAACTATGGTCTGGTGTATTTTTTGGAAGTGAAGTTTCCGACATTGAATATAAATAAAGAATACATTGAAGCGTGGTAGTGGTACTGGTTTTGCTTGTGTTTTATTATGTGAGTGCTTTAATAAACAATATTTCTTACATATTTTTCTGATATATTACAATAAATTGTTAATTGTTGCAGTGCGTTTGATTGCTTTGTAATGCTTATGTATAAGACAATCATTGTGAAAGATGAATCTTGACCTAGGTCACCTGAATATAGTGTAAAGTACAAACCCAACATTACAACTTCCTATATATATATATATATATATATATATATATATATATATATATATATATATATATATATATATATATATATATATATATATATATATATATATATATATATATATATATATATATATATATATACAGAGAGAGCACAGACTCTAGGGCCTCTATGCGAAGCAACAACAAGCAGCAGCAACAAGACAAATGGCACCACAGTTAGAGACTGACAACAACAGACAAGTATTTCTAATGCTTAATAAGTCAGCATGAAAATAAAAATATATTAAGTTCTGTGATCTTATGTTATAAAATTGTGCCTAGTGGTAATTTGTGATGTCTCTGGTGTTTGATGTTTCTCTCTGATGTTTCTGATATTTGATTTGGTAATTGTAGCGTTCATGGTAGTGGATTTTTTCGTACGAGACAAGGTTGCTGAAAATACCTACGTACCTACGGTTGCTAGTTCGATTGAAACTACGTATTCGCACGTTGGGAGTTCAACTGAAACTGATACAATGTGCCGTTTTTTTTTTGTTTTTTTCTCAGCGTAACTACAAAAAGGAAATGATATGTTTGCTAATTTTTTTGGTTAATCGACGAACGCCAAATTATTTTTTAAGAAAAAAAAATAAAAAAAAAAGTTTAAAATAAAAGGAATAATTATGACGTCATAATATCATTTGCCGCCATTATAAAACTCTCTCACATGCCCTCGTTGGTGAGGTCCGCTCAGAAAAAAAATAAAATAAAAAAAAATTCAATGTTTTGACTGCGCTATACCCAAATCGTCGACAGGAAAAGTAGTCGACAGGTCAAAGGGCCGACACTTTTGAAAAAAATGTGTCAATCACTTTTCTTTTCAATTTCAACGTGTCGACGTTGTGAAAAAAAAAATGTCGGCTGTTTGACCAACATCGTATTTTTTTTTATTTCGATGCAATCGATATGTAAGCCTTTTTTTTTTTTTTTTTTTTTTTTTTTTTTTTTTTTTTTTTTTTTTTTTTTTATTTATTTTTAATACATTATTTTAGTAGATGCATGGCACATGAACATTTGTCTATGGGGCTCTTGACCTGTCGATTACTTTTCCTGTCGACGATTTGGGGTAATCCCGGTTTTGACGAGTTGCTATATTTTAAAATATGTTGAAGTTAAAAATGGAAATAATAGTTAAAATTTACAAGAATTTTGCATGATGCGGGATATGGGGTAATGTGTAATAATAATAATAATAATCATAATAATATATATATATATATATATATATATATATATATATATATATATATATATATATATATATATATATATATATATATATATATATATATATATATATATATATATATATATATATATATATATATATATAGAGAGAGAGAGAGAGAGAGGAATGTAAGTGAAAATTTTATCACCACCACTCACGGGTCAGGGGGTACGGGGGGCAGAGCCCCCCGTAGACAAATGATCGTGTGCCATGCATTTATGATTTCATTGCTGTACTGCAATAATGCATATTTTTATAATACAAGTTGCAAATGCATGGCACACGAGCGTTTGTCTACGGGGGGCTCTGCCCCCCGTACCCCCCGACCCGTGAGTGGTGGTGATAAAATTTTCACTTATATTTCTCTCTCTACATATTATTATTATTATTATTATATACACCATTATTATTATTATTATTATTATTATTATTATTTATTATTATTATTTTGTTTATTATTATTTTTATTATATTAATATATTATTTTATTATTTTTTATTTTATATATATATATATATATATATATATATATATATATATATAATATATATATATATATATATATATATATATATATATATATTATATATAATATAATTTTTTTTTTTTTGTAACGCCAATGATCTAGCAACCTTGTCGTATCACAAATTCTTAGGCTATGTTGTTAGTTTCAAATTCCCACGCATAGTTCTAGTCAAACTCCCAATGCATAGGTATATTAGCAACCTTGTCTCGTACGAAAAAATCCACTACCATGAACGCTCCAATTACCTTTGATTTCAAACAACTATCAGTATTTGTCAGTTTATTTAATATGAGGTGATACAACTCAATTCACCCTTCACAAAAAAATGTATCCAAGTTTATTTGAATTCGGAGAGTAACAATTTTACATTATAATCTGATCTTCGACTTTATTGCTTTATATATTTATATTTTGCCAACATATAGTGAAAGTTAAAGGTTTTTACTTTTGTTATATTAAACATGGATAAAAAGATCTGTACAAGCTTTAGTACAGAACAAGCATATTAATTATTGCCATTTGACATGATATTTAGCACCCCTATTAACACTTTGAAAAATTTGCTTTAATATATATATATATATATATATATATATATATATATATATATATATATATATATATATATATATATATATATATATATATATATATATATATATATATATATATATCAATTTCCATATAGCAATTGTAAAAATAAAAAATAAAAAGTCTGGAGTTGATATAAACAATTCACTCCAGATTCTGAATCCAATTCTCCATTTTTGATTTAGATTGAAATAAATATTTTTAATGATAAGGCCAACTTTTGGCCACTTTCCACATTTTCCATTTCAGTCTGTAAATACTCAGCATTACAGTACTTTCAGATTTATATGAAATAAAAAAATATTTATTTCATATTTAATTACTTAATTTTCTAGAGGATAAACAAAAAAAAAATCATTATTTTCATAACCTGAGCCAAGGTTTTTTAACAGTTTTATTTTATACACGCATTATTGGTCATTGATTTTGAAAGCAAGTAGAATTTAATTATTATGTTGGTACAGATAAAACGTGTTTCATGCAAAATAGATCAAAGTAAAATAATAAAAAAAAAAAGGTGTATTGAATTGGGTGTGGAACCCAAGTAAGTGGAAATTCTTTTCAGAAGTATAAAAAGTCTTGAAAGTTTTTCACTTCTATTAATTGTTTTTAGAAATTTTATTTTT
>SEYY01004128.1:0-15456 GCA_009176605.1 Armadillidium nasatum
CACTCCATGTAGCCTCTATATTTTGGGTGTAAGGTCCAGTTTGAGGATCCACAAAATTTTTACTGTGGTTCAAAGTAAGATGTTTTTAAAAAAAAATGGTTTTTTTAGACAATTGATGAACTAAAAAATTAAATTGGGTATTATACCCAGCATATGTCTACAGGGGGCTCTGCCCCCCGTACTCCCGACCGTGAGTGATATTGTCGACTACTTTTTTCCTTTTCTACGATTTGGGGTAATTTTCCATTTTTTTTTCAGAGAGAGTTCCCCCATTTGAGCTTGTGCCTATATATATATATATATATATATATATATATATATATATATATATATATATATATATATATATATATATATATATATATATATATATATATATATATATATATATATATATATATATATATATATATATATATATATATATATATATATATATATATATATATATATATATATATATATATATATATATATATATAAAAGTTTTAAGGTAAATTTAATTTTTCTGAAATGTATTAAAAATTGTTGGGGAATTTTTTACAGTTTCAGAGTTTGTCACCTCAACTAACTTGTGCATATATATATATATATATATATATATATATATATATATATATATATATATATATATATATATATATATATATATATATATATATATATATATATATATATGGGGTTGGTGTGAGAATTCATGCTTTATCTAGGTTCAAACCTTGGACCGACGTAATAAAAGATTAACAGATTTTAAACCACAGACCATAAAATACTAAGGTACCCTCGTAAATTCGAATTTTCACCGTTTTTTATTTTATTTTTGAGGGTTTCAGTAGATTTTTAGTTTTAAAGCGTTTTATTCACCTGACATCAAAATTAGTTTCTTCTCTTAGTAAAGCTGTGAAGCTCAGTAAAATCGAAAAACGGTAATTTTATTTTCAGAAATATCTTTTAAATATATATATATATATATATATATATATATATATATATATATATATATATATATATATATATATATATATATATATATATATATATATATATATATATGACTATTATTAGACATGACTTTTTAAAAAAAAACTACGAAACGTAGTGAAAAATAAATTACATTTTTAGAATCCTTATAAAATTTTACTTAGGGAAATTAAAAAAAAAATAAAAAATATTTTAATATTTAGTAACATAAAATTTTTTTTTTAAAAAATTTTTTATTTTATAAAAAAGTGTAAAAACTGTACGACAATTTTACTTTATATGATAGATGCCAGTGAGTAACTTTTTAGTACATATAAACTACTAATGAAGTGAAGATGTTGTTAAACGCTTTATTTTCTTTAATAAGTAATGAACATGAATTTTTAGGATTTTTACAATTTTATGGTCTTTTGCTAAGCAGAAAAAAGTGTATTAAATGCAAAAGAGAATGTGGGATTTACAAACGTAATAGAAAGTATTTTTTTCAATGCAATAAAAAAAAGTGTAGAAAACAATATACGGCTATTCCCAAAAATTCATTTTTGTCTAATGCAAGATTAAATATGACTGTAATTGTGCAGCTAATATTTTGTTTCATAAATGACATGACATCTACGCAAATCAAAAAAAATGTTGGGATTATCTGCCAGTACAGTGTCAGATTGGTTAAATTTTTTTAGGGAGGTCTGTGAAGTGGCAATAATGAATAGCAGTGAAAAACTAGGAGGTGAAGGGAAGATAGTAGAAATTGATGAGTCAGTTTTTGGAAAAAGAAAGTATAACAAAGGACGAATGGTGAAAAGTCGATGGGTCATTGGAGGTATAGAAAGAGGAACAGGTAAATGTTTTTTAGTTCCAGTAAGCAACAGAAACAGTGAAACAATCATGAACGTTATACAGATGTACATAAATCCAGGAACAACAATCATAACAGACGAATGGAAAGGTTACAATAAATTATATAAGGAAAATTACACGCACCTAACAGTAAACCATTCTATAAATTTTGTAAATGCAGAGACAGGGGCCCATACAAATACAATTGAAGGAGAATGGTCAAAGGTAAGTGTAAAAAAAAAATAACCTAACCTAATCAACTTAACTTAACCTAACCTAACCTAACCTAACTTAACTTAACATAACTTAACCTAACCTAACAACTTAACCTAACCTAACATAACGTAACCTAACCTAATCAACTTAACTTAACCGTAACCTAACCTAACCTAAACAACTTAACCTAACCTAACCTAACTTAACCTAACCTAACCTAACCTAACCTAACCTAACTTAACCTAACATAACCTAACTAACTTAACCTATATATATATATATATATATATATATATATATATATATATATATATATATATAATATATATATATATATATATATATATATATATATATATATATATAGAATTAAAAAGAAAACTGCCAAAAAGTGGAATACGAAATGAAGTGTTTCATTCTTACCTATGCACGTATATTTGGAAGAAAAACCATAAAGAAGATACTTTCGGAGATTTTTTAGAAGAAATACGCAGGCAAGACAACAAACAGACGACGCCAAACGTACGCCCAGCGCCAGACGTACGATCATAATTAAAAAGTAAATATTATTATTTATTATTATTTATTAAAAGTAAAATATTTTAAATGTTTTTTTTTAATTTTCCTAAGTAAAATTTTATAAGGATTTTAAAAATGTAATTTATTTTTCACTACGTTTCGTATTTTTTTTTAAAAAGTCATGTCTAATCTAGAGTCTGGCCTATATATATATATATATATATATATATATATATATATATATATATATATATATATATATATATATATATATATATATATATATATATATATATATATATATATATATATATATTTCACCTCTGGTGAGCCAATGCCAGAGGCCTACTAATTTCCACCAGAGTTAAAGAAACATCGAAAATTTGGTCAGGTTAAAGGCAGACATGTCCCGATACACAATGTATGAAGGTGTGCAAGTCAAAGGAGGTTGGAAAAACAGATAAAGGGAGCATGTTCCACACTTTACTAGTTAAGTACATGTAGATTCTGCATAGCAGTTAAGTCTGCGGTCAGAGAGTTGGACAAAAAAGGATGAGACTGTGTAGAAAGGCGTGTCGCACGAGCCATTTTTTAATTAAGGATATATGTGACATCAGAGTTAAGAAAAGCACTGTCCATTTTATGACTAATAGCGATAGTATAGAGAGTAAAGAAATTGGAGAGAATAAGTGAGAGCGGAATAGTTGACGACGAACATGCCTAGACTCCACCTTTTCAAGGAGCCAGATGTGTAAAGCGAACAATACCCCAATTAAGATCAATCAATTAGGGTAGCGATAAAATATTACTAAGGTACAGTCGTCAACAGAAGTTCGTTCCTATTAGGCTGGAAATAAATATTTATATAAAATGGAGATCATTTCAGGTTCAGCCAGTCACAGTTCAATTAAGCCCCGCTCAATGTTTTTATTTTCTTTTTATTCAAAATAGAGCTTTTATGAAATGATCTCCATTTTAAATAAATATTTATTTCCAGCCTAATAGGAACGAACTTCTGTTGACGACTGTACCTCAGAACACCCAACCTCTCAGAAGCTTGATAGATAGAGAAGATGTAATCTTTCCAAGAAAGATTACGAGAAAAAGAAACGCTGAGAATATTAAGGACAGACGAAAAATTTGAGTTGTTTTTTCAAAGATGTCGTAGTTGTATGGAAGGTTGTGTCGATTAGAGAGATAGAGTGAGTTTTTGAGGGATTTAGAATACCAGAAAGAGTAAATGACCAGAAATAATAACTAATGTTAGAAGTGTTTCAACAATGTCTGCCTCTTCCATACATAATTTGCTCTAGCCTATTTCTGAATACCTTGGAAGGGTTGTTTTGATATATTGGTTAACATGAGACCTGAACTTTCTCAAAGTTCTTTATCAGTGTCTCATGCAACTGCCAAAATGTTAGGATGTCTTAACAAAATATACAGAATTACTGATTATAAATACATCATGGGTCTCAAAAGCAACTAACAATCCATTAGTTGGTGACTTTAAAAACACAGGTCCAAATGAGTTTAAGATGTCGAGAACTTCAAGGAATGAGAATGGCGTACGAATTTGCGAGTACAGATGATTCGGAGATATGGACTTTACCTACTGTGTGTCAGCAATATATTGACTTGAGTGAAGCGTGGGAGATATTGATCCAAGAGCAGAACCATCAATATGAACGTATGCTTGGGAAAAGTATTCTAGTTGGACCACAGGAATTATCCTGACATTTTATGCTGCTCAAAGGTATCAAGACAAGAAGAGCAAGACCACTGAGATGTTTGAATTGGGTTCCTTGATCACAAAAACTGCTCAACCTTCCCTTAGTGCATTGTTGAAAAACAAATTAGATAGGATTGAGACTGGACAACATACAGGACAAGTTACTAGAGTTATGGGCATGAAATCTCTTCGGGGACAAGTCTGAAGAACATAGGTTGACATGATGAGAATGCTAGAGGTAACATTGGGAAGTGTATAAAAATTGTTATTTTAAATAAAATTTTAATTAAAATAAATTTCAGGTATGTCAGTTCGTGTGACTTTTGAATAGGTAATTTCAAATTTAAGAGCCTGACACTTTTGAACTTACACCTAATTTTGTACCATCCCCAACCTTCCCCAAAAAGCCCTAAAGAAGAAGAAAACAGCCCAGTTGTTGTTAGAGGATGAAAATTTAAGAAAATAGATTCTAATTTTTTCGCTACTACCTATATGTAGCAACTATATTTTTAGTGGTTGTTATTGGTAAAATTGTTCATAATTTTGTTATACTGACCATAACTAAAACCATTTTTTTTTACTCCTTTCCCATGGGAATTTCATCTGTACTGGGAGTATAAAGTTGAAAGTGGACTTCAAGAAGTATACTATATACTTGTCCACCTGGGATTCACCATCATTTGATCAATCTAACAGCATCTAGTTCTTGAAGGGGGATAGTGGATGGGCAAAATTTGGTGGTGGGTCTGAAGTATCAGGCTTTTCTTTTATCATTTTCTTGATTATCCTTTTTTATAAAGGATTGCCAATATAGGCGAGTTTCCCATTTTTATATTTAAAATTTGTTTTCAGTTTAATCATTTGGCCATATTTGGTTTTTTGTCTGCAAGTCACAAGACTGACATATTTGAAGTTGTTTACATTGTGAGTTTATTTAGTTTATAACTGAAATTCTTTAATATTTGCATTTTTTGTTTAAAGACTGGAAAGCCAGCCTAAATATAACTTCCATTTTTTTTCAGTTTGGGCTGGTTTTTGCTTTTGCCGTGTTCATGGAGCTTTTGGCTTGGAGTTAATAAATTTGTTATTAATTTATTAAATTTATTTTTAATAAATTTTGAAATGTACAATTTAATGAAGAGTAAAAGTAATATTTTTTTTTCTTTTAATTCACATTTCCCAAAGTTGAGTAGTTTTTATCATAAGTCAAACTTGCGGTATTAAAATCTTAAAATTTTGCAATATTTATAAATTACTTAAATATTTTTTGTATGTGGAACACACATTGTGGGCCTTTATTTTTAAATATTTTTGTAAATGGAACCCCTGGCGGGACTCTTTGCCTAGCTTTCCTCTTAGATTAGAAGCCTCCAAAGCCTGCTCCTGGTTATTTGATTTTGTCTCATGGTCAGTTGGTTTATTTTAGTTGTGGTCAGGATTTAGATTTGGTATAAAATTTGAATACCATACCATATTATACATTGGTAAACATTTTTAATTTTGTATTTAATTTTAGGGTTATTTCAACAATCATGGATTCATATGATCCAAGGATTGAAAGTAATTATATTTCTAGTATCTCTGAAAGTCCTTCTGATGAGCTAATAATTATAAAAAATCTTATAAATAGAAGAGGAGCAAAAAGGTCCTCGTGTACAAAACTAATGAATAATGTTTATTCAAAACTGTCATCTCTCTCATTAGAAGAGAAATATTCATATGCTGAGACTTTAAAAGAATTTAAGTCTGAGCTTAAAGAGTTAAATGATTTAATATCTGAAAAATTTGTGCTTTGCCCTGAGTATGATTTTAAAAGACAGGAAGAAATTGATAAGAAAAATTCAGATTATCATGTTAATTTGGGAGTTCTAATAAATACTCTTGAGAATTCACTAAGTCAAAATTCAAATCAGTCATTTCTTATTCCATCAGGAAATTCACAAAATGTAAAATTTCCCCCTATAGATTTGCCTACATTTAATAGCCAACCAGAGAATTTAGACCAATTTCTTTTTGCATTTGAAAGTATTATGAGTACCCGTAGTTTTTCCCCATTTGAAAAATATAGGTATTTGGTAAAGCAGGTTTCTGGTCCTGCTAAATCATACATTGAGAGTCTTAAAGTTGAAGACCAAGACTATGATGTGGCTAAAAATTTATTAATTAAGGCATATTCTTCAAAAATAGGGCAACAATTTTCAGTAATAGAAAAAATTACAAAGTTGAAATTACAAAATGTCACTAATATGATGACATGGGTAAGTGAAGTAAGGGTTTTAAAGGATCAGATGGCTAGATTAAGTATAGATAGCAATATTTTTATGCAATATTTTGTTTGGCAAGGAATTTCAGAAAAAAATAAAAAATTCTTTTATGACTGTAAATAATGATGCCAAACCGGATTTAAATGCTATTGTAGACTCCTCATTTGAGGTACTAAATAGACTTAAGGAGTGCACAAAGCAAGATAAGAACTTTGTTCCTATAAAAAACCATGTTGCTGAAACTCATGAAACTCATGATAAAAAGACTGTAAGCTTAGCAGCTGCAGTAGATTTAGGTAATAAAAATGTGTCTGGCAGATCCTCAAAGTGTATTTTATGTCAACATTTAAAATATAATGGGTATGATTCACATTATATAAGTCAGTGTCCTAAATTTAATACTCCTGAAAGTAGAGTTAAGAAAATAATTGAAATTGGTGGTTGCATTTTGTGCAGTTTGCTAAATCATGATAAGTCCCATTGTAAGTTTAAGTTTAGAAAACCCTGCTACAAGTGTAATGCACAAAATCATGCATCTTTTTTGTGTAATAAAACTAAAAATGTAGGTACTAATGTAAAGAGTAAAAAGAATTCAAATACATCCCAAAATGAGACTACTAGTAATGTTGTTGGTTTAGGAGAGGCCTCATGTTGCAATGATGAGCCTAATCACCCTAATGTATTAGAAGTTCATTCTCTTAATACAAGTTTCATGCAAAAATATATTTTGCCAACTTTTACAGCTAAAACTCATTTAGCTGATGGTGAAATTGAATATTCTAGAGTATTATATGATTCAGCTTCAGAGTATTGTTTTGTGTCTTTATCATTAGAAAAAAAAATTAAATTATAAAATAGTAAACCATGATATTGATATAAATATCAAAGGATTTAATGAGGCTAAGAATTATAAGACAAATATTATTGAATTTAAAATCAGTTTTGGTGAAAGAGATGCAACCATTTTGGCTGCAGTTATCCCTGAAATCAAACCTAAAATTAGACTTAAGCATTCTAATGCTATCATTGAATCCTTTGATAAGGCTAATATAGAATTAGCTGATAAATTTTTGAATGATGGTTTAGGTAATATTGATATTATTTTAGGCATAAATGCTATGCACATTATTCCAGTGCATGCTTGCACACTTGGTATAAAAAATGAAAAATTCCTGTTTTATTATACTTGTGCAGGTGTGATGCTCACTGGAAATGAATCAATAATTTTAAACAATTTGAACAATGTTGATGTCATAAAAAGATTTGTTGATAAAACTAATGAGTTCTGTAAAGGTATCCCTAAACTCATTAAAGGGACCCACCTTAAAAATAGTAAATAATAATAATAATAATAATGCAGAAAATGCTAAAAATTTATGACTACAGGAACCTTCTGTATCTTGTAGTTATATTGCCTGTAATTTCCCTGATAATTCCAATTTATCCACAGCTAATGAAGAACAACTTAATATGTCTTTAAAGAAATTAATGAATTATGAAGATTATTATGAACCATCTTTTTCTGATGAGGATAAGGGACTGGTAAAATTTGTACTTGATAATGCAGAATGTCATGAAGATGGGAGATTAATCCTTCCATGTTTATGGGATAAAAGGGTAGTAACTTTTTTACCTAATAACTATAAATTAGCCTCTAATATTTTAAAATCTACTTTAAAAAAGTTACATAAAAATCCTGTTAAATTTGAACAATACCATAAAGTATTTATGGAACAATTAAAATCAGGAATAATTGAGAAAGTATCTTTAAATGAATTAAAAAATAATAATGAAGGTATCTTTTATGGGACATATGGGTGTTTTCAGAGAACAAGTTCAAAGTACAAAATGTAGAGTAGTTTTTATGAGCAATTTGTGTGAAAAAACTAATGATGCCCTTTCACATAATCAAATATCTCTTCCAGGTCCCAACTTGAATAATAAATTAGAAGTAGCTCTAACCCTTTTGAGATTTAATAAATTTCTTTTCATATTTGACTTGGTGAAAGCATTTCATCAAATTTGGTTGCCATATTCAGATACAGTAAAATTACATTTCTTATGGGTTAAGGACATAAATGATTTTTCTGAGGTTGCCTATAGAATGAATCGTTTGCCTTTTGGCATGAGGTTTTCACCCAGTTTATTGATGGTTGCCTTGTATATTATATTAATTTTGCATGGTTCTATTCATGACCCATTTGAAAGTGATTTAAGAAATATGCTTTATAATTTATCTTTCATGGATAATCTTGCATATTCATCAAATTATAAATTTGACATTGATAGAGCTTTTCATAAATCTATCAATATTTTTAGCCATTTTGGTTTTGATTTACAACAATTTGGATCCAATTTGAATGAATTGGAATCAAAATTTGGTGAGGATTCTGTGGAATCCTCTGAAACAAAATTATTAGGTATTTTATGGTTGAAAGACAAAGATCTTTTAACCAACAAAAATATAAAATTAAATATTGAAGCAAATACATTAAGATCCATACTCTCATCTGTTAATAGTTGCTTTGACCCTCTGGCATTGACCTTGCCTTGTAGGAATAGGGCAAAACAATTTCTACATGGGTTACAGAAGGATGGGAGCATCACTTGGGATGTTCCCCTGGGTAATGACAGGTTGAGGGAGTGGAAGAAAATTTGCAAATCTTATAATGCAGGTGTTGAGCCTTCAATTCCCAGGTATATTGGTAATTATAATGGTATTCATGACTTATTGGTCTTTACAGATGCCAGCAAGGATTTCTATGGGTGTGTTATATATTTAAAAAATCTTGATACACATGAACTTCATTATGTCACTGCTAAAAATAAAGTAGTTTCAACTAAAGGTGTTGGTAGAACCATCCCTGTACTGGAGCTCTTTGCGGTGTCTTATGGAGTGGAGTGTGTGATAGATTTATATTCTAATCTTGCTGGGGCCTTTTGTCCCATTAAATTTCATAATTTGCATCTTTTTACAGACTCCATGATTTCCTTAAGCTGGCTTGCAGCCAAAGTAAAGAAGACCAGTAAGGTAGAAAGAAAAGGAACCATTATTAACAATAAGTTAAATAATATAATAAAATTGTGTGAGATTCATAAGGTTGTATTTCACCATGTAAAAGGTCTAAATAATCCTGCAGATATGGTTACCCGTTGTATTTCTCATAAGGTTTTGCAAAAAACTAATTATTTTAAGGGTCCAAATTTGTCACGATCTGAGGAAACCATTGCATTTGAAATCCCTTTTAATATTCATTTTAACTTTCAGGTTAATGTTATTTCTTCTAACCAGGTGGAACCAGTTATTGCATTAGATAGATTTTCATCTATTAAGAAAATGTGTAGGGTTACTCACTATGTTAGAAAGTATGTTTATATTTTAAAATTAAAAGTAAAATCAAAAAACCCATCTCTTTTCCCTTCCATGGAGATGAAATGTGATTATAAAGATAGTTGTTCCTTGGTTTATAAAAGAGCCCAACAAATTAACTTTGCAGATACATATGACTATTTATTAAATCCCCTTGTTGGAACATCAAGTAATCTTGCAAATCAACTAAACTTGTTTTTGGACTCTGATGGCTTAATTAGAGTAAAGTCTAAATTCAGTAAATTAAAAAGTAATTTTAATGAAAAATTTCCCATTTTATTGTCTAAAGACTGTTTATTTACTAAAAACCTTATTTTTGAAAATCATATTAAGGCTAAACATGCAGGAATTTATAAGTTGCTTGCAATTCTTAGAAAGGAGTTTTACATTCCTTCAGCATATGTAACTGTAAAGAAATGTTTAAAATCTTGCCTTCTCTGCAAAAGGTTATATGGTAGAACAATAAAAATTAACCAGAATGACTATACAGAATTCAGAATTTCTCCTAAAGAAATTTTCTATAGGGAGGTGGCTTTAGACCATATTGGTCCTTTTTCTGTTAAGGTTAATAATGTTAATGTTAAGGTGTATATTTTAATTATAACATGCATGTGGAGCAGAGCTGTGAATTTATTGATGTGTAAAAATATTGATTCTGAGTCTTTCATTAATGCTTTTCAAATTCATGTTTATGAATATGGTTACCCAGAAAAAATTTTGAGTGATGCAGGATCTCCTATAGTTAGTTCATTTAATATAATTCAATCCTTTTTAAATGATGTTGAGGTCCAAAATTACCTTAAAGAACGGAATATTAACATTTTAAATTTCTCCACTTATCCACCCAACTCTAGTTTTTTGGGAGCAGTTGTAGAATCTCTTGTTAAGCAGGTCAAAAATATGATCTATGGAAGCATTTCTAAAAATATTTTAATATATGATCAGTTTTATTTGCTCATTAAAGAAGTAAATATGTTAATTAATAAGAGACCTTTAGCTTTCAAGCCTCTTCTAAATAATCACAATATTGATCCCTCAGTACCTTCTGTGCTGAGCCCAGAAATTTTGCTGAAAGGGTATGAGCCCCCTAATCTGGTAATTGCACCCCATTTGCATCTATCTGAGGCTGATGACAGTGATGATCCAGATTGGATTCCAAACAATGAACAAACTGATCAGCAAAAACTATATAAAACATATAAAAAGTTTCAAAAAGTAAAAAGCAATTTGCATTCTCTTTATCATAATGAGTTTTTGACCAATTTAAGAGAATTAAGTGTTAACAAGGCAAACAGATATAAAACAAAAACTCATGTAAAACTTGAAATTAATGATATTGTTGCCATTAAACATAAATTTTCAAAACCCTATTTTTATCCAATGGGGATAATAACTGAAATAAGAGAAAATGACATAGGTGAGGTGGTAGAGGCTTTCATTAAGAAAGGCAATGGAGAAATTGTAAAAAGACATGTCACTAATTTAATTTTAATAAAAAAAGCTTCTGATTAAAAGCATACTGGTGTTGGGCTGATAAAAATGGAACCTGTAGAGTAATTGTTTGTTTAAAAAAAAAAAAAAAAAAAAAAAAAAAATTAATTTTTTTTTTTTTTAATTTTTTTTTTTTTAAACAGAACGCCACCGCTCACGGGCAAAGCCCTTTTCAAACTATTGATAATTTAATGCCCCCTCCCAATGTATAAAAATTGTTATTTTAAATAAAATTTTAATTAAAATAAATTTCAAGTATGTCAGTTCGTGTGACTTTTAATAAATAATTATAATTTCAAATTTAAGAGCCTGACACTTTTGAACTTACACCTAATTTTGTACCATCCCCAACCTTCCCCAAAAAGCCCTAAAGAAGAAGAAAACAGCCCAGTTGTTGTTAGAGGATGAAAATTTAAGAAAATAGATTCTAATTTTTTCGCTACTACCTATATGTAACAACTATATTTTTAGTGGTTGTTATTGGTAAAATTGTTTATAATTTTGTTGTACTGACCATAACTGAAACCATTTTTTTACTCCTTTCCCATGGGAATTTCATCTGTACTGGGAGTATAAAGTTGAAAGTGGACTTCAAGAAGTATACTATATACTTATCCACCTGGGATCACCATCATTTTGCTTATATCTGACTACATTCCGATCAATCAAAAGGCTTCTAGTTCTTGAAGGGGGATAGTGGATGAGGCGGCAAGATAAAATCAAGGAACAAAATTTGGTAGGTGGGTCTGAAGTATCAGGCTTTTCTTTTATCATTTTCTTGATTATCCTTTTTATAAAGGATTGCCAATATAGGCGAGTTTCCCATTTTTATATTTAATTTTCAGTTTTCAGTTTAATCATTTGGCCATATTTGGTTTTTTGTCTGCAAGTCACAAGACTGACATATTTGAAGTTGTTTACATTGTGAGTTTATTTAGTTTATAACTGAAATTCTTTGATATTTGCATTTTTGTTTAAAGACTGGAAAGCCAGCCTAAATATAACTTCCATTTTTTTTCAGTTTGGGCTGGTTTTTGCTTTTGCCGTGTTCATGGAGCTTTTGGCTTGGAGTTAATAAATTTGTTATTAATTTATTAAATTTATTTTTAATAAATTTTGAAATGTACAATTTAATGAAGAGTAAAAGTAATATTTTTTTTTCTTTTAATTCACATTTCCCAAAGTTGAGTAGTTTTTATCATAAGTCAAACTTGCGGTATTAAAATCTTAAAATTTTGCAATATTTATAAATTACTTAAATATTTTTTGTATGTGGAACACACATTGTGGGCCTTTATTTTTAAATATTTTTGTAAAGGAAGACTTCAACCTACTGCTAATAACAAAACTATTGTTGATAATTAAATTGTATACTTGTTTTAACATGTGATTTATTTACTTATATTAAAATATAAATTGTAATAATCTGATTAAAAAAAATAAAAAAAACTGTGACACACTACTAGAGCCTTACTGGGAGCGGATATATATATTGTAAAATATTTTTAATTAGAATAGATTTTAAATATAAGCTTGGAAGTAGTATACATTTAAATAATTTTTAAACTTCACATTTATATATTTTATTTTATTAATAAAATTAATTGGTAGAAGACTTAGGCTCTACGCCTATATAAAGGAACTGAATTGAGTAAAAAAAGAACAGAAGGTACATTGACTTTCTGAGGAGAAGATGTAGTTTCTCCTGAGGTTAAGCCTACAAATGGCAAGCGAGTGCCATTGAATTAGTTTGCTTGAACTAATTGTTGTAGAAAGTATTACTTTGAATACGTTTAGCCTAAGAATAGAACTATCGAGAACTTTGTCTCGAACATAGTTTCTATCGAGAACTTTGTCTCGAACATAGTTTCTATCGAGAACTTTGTCTCGAACGTAGTTTCCATCTAGAACTTTGTCTCGAATGTAGTTTATATATATGACTATTTCTCGCTCATGTGAAAAAGAGAATGAACACCTTTGTTTTAAATTATAGAAAAAGAAGACTCACTCTTTTCAGTCTTATATTTTTGTTTTATTAATTTAGTATGTTCATTGCCTTTAAATTTAATATTAAACTTATTTTGTTAAAACTATTTTTTATATAAATTGTAAACTATTTATTTTCCCTTTATTAAATTTATTATTCATTAGAATTTCTTTTATTTAAATCCACAACAGTTTTCTGAATTTGTTTTACCTCATTATTTTTATTTCTGTATTTTCTACTGAGCTCTTAACATAAAACATTAATAGAACAATAGGGCTCAGATTTAGAAAATTTACATTGGTGGCAGCGATGAAGACATATATACCCATACATACCCACATTTACCCAGATACCCATGTTAACATTTAAATATTTAATGCTTAAAATTTATTCATTTAACTTATTCAACATTTAACTCATACCTTTATATTTTTCATTAAAACGAATTCATGAGAACTAGTTGGGATTTGAATAGGGGAGTTATTGCATGTGTAAAAGGAAAGAAAGATCTTTTGAAGTAAAGGAAAGGGAAAGGGAAGGAAGAGAGTGAATAGAGAACAATAAACTTTGTAATTGATTTTTTTTCCTTTATGCTCGATCAGTAGATATTTTTTTTTTATGAACAGCTATAAGTTAAAAGTTATGTAGAGTTAGATAATTGTTAAACCTAGTCGTGTAAAAAAAAAAAAAGTGTATAAGAGTTATTTTGTTGTTATTTTATAGAATCATTTTTATGTTTATTTAATTATCTATCAGGATATTTAATGGTTGCAACCAAGTAAATAGTTGAATAAGGGACAGGAAAGGTCGCCTTTGGGTTGGTCTTGCAGAGGGGTGTATTTACACTCCGACCTCTTAGCTGATTAAATTCAAATAAGTCAAATCTCTAAGGAGATGACTTATGCTAAGCTGCCTAGTGACTACTTTTATAATAAACGTTTATTATAAGTACTCAGAGACCGGGTTACTTTTTTTTAATCTCTCAATTGTTTATTCAGAGATGTACCAGTTAGTGTTTATATTATACAGTGTTTATGTTGTTTATATTATATTTCATTGTTCAAGAACTCTACATTCTATTAACTTTTTGTTGTTCCTTTCCAGACAAATTAAATTCTCATAATGTCTAAAAATAAGTCACTCCCAATTTTTCCTGATGTTTTTTTTAGAATATTTCAGAAAAGATTAATTAATAATAAATCCTGGAACGTAAATTGTGAAATTTTGATTAACAAAAAGATCCTACCTATAGTCAGTGATTGTATTTTGCCTAAATTCTTTCATGGAGATGAGACACACTTGTCAGTAACTAATGCTAAGACAAGAAACACTGCTAGCATACCTTTGGGAAATCTCTTTTCCAAGTTGTTCAAAATATTCAAGAATATAAAGTTCAAATACGTCTTATTTATACAATATAGTGACTTCAAACTAGATAGAATAAATTGCAATGTTAATTTTGATGAATTAGAAGCAAAGATAAAAGAAGAAAAATGGTGGAGGTTATTGTTTATGAAGTCTGGCGAAAGAAATAGGAAAAGTCGTGATAGTTACCATGTCTCAAATAAAGAAAACATAAAGAAGAGGAATAGTAAATTTAATAAAGGCCCCTATAAAACAAAGAATAGTAATGTCAAATCTAAAGGGAATGTTATAATAACTCATAATTGTAATATATGTTCTAAATACGAAAAATTTAAAGAAATGTTTGAATTTAATAGTGAACCTGTTTCTCCTATTCCTCCAAGTCCTACCTCTTCTTTAAATTCCTCACTCTCCTCATATGATGTTTCTTCTTCCTCATCTTATTTTCCTTAATTTCTTAATATGTTTAATATTTATATATTTTGTAGTTAAATTTTATAAACATTTATAAATTGACATTATGTTTATTGTAGTTTTTGACGATTAATGATTGTTAAGTTAAAAACATTTATAAATTGACATTATGTTTATTGTAATTTTTGACGATTAATGATTATTAAGTTAAACTTATTTTCTTTAATTTGATATTATTGTTAATATTTATATTATGTAATTAAGTTTTGACGATTAATAACAT
>SEYY01004129.1:0-29163 GCA_009176605.1 Armadillidium nasatum
GTCAGATAGATAAGGAGATTCATAAGCAAAATGGTGATAAGCCCTTTTACATTTGAGTTTAAATTAAAACTTCATCGAATTTTTTCAAACTATTTTTTAACTAAAGCTTCGCCCTAATATGCTTTCGTCAACAACCTACAGCCATAGTATTAATCTTCTTTAATCAGCCGAACTGTAAACAACTTTTTGATTGGTTGATAAGAATTACGCGTATGTCAACTCTTTTCTGATTGGGAGTAAATCTTGTCCTGGGCTATGACGTATTTTAAACATATAAATTACCACGTCGTTAATTAAGCAATTTTTTTTAACAAATATCGTTTTTCCTGTAAAACTTTTTATCAAGAAAATAAATAAAAACAAATACAAAAATATTTGTGATTATCAAAATAACCATTTGTTATTTACGAAGCCATTTTATATTTATTTTATTGTTTTTGCGGCAATAATATGGATTCTTGATTGTCCTAAATTTATAGCATTGATTTAATTTATTGTAATTTTAATTATATTATGCGTCCGCATTCAAACCTCTCCCCTCCAAAATCTCCCTCACCTCATTCACCCCTCTCCACTTTGGCCTTTCCCTCCCTCTCATCCTTCCACCTCGGATCTAATCATTCTACTCACCGAGTCACCGTCCTATCTTCATCATAGATTTGGTTCGTGCTCATGCGTTATCTTATATTCCAACATATGGCCTTTATAATATTATTTAAATAAAGTGATTGCTTAATTTAATTAAATGAATGATTAAATTAGATTTTAAAATATATTTGCGTTTCTTTATATAAATCAGCTGACAATTGCTACATCGAAGTGTCCAACGAAAATATTTTCGCTGCTGCTGGCTTAAGAGTGACGTCACGTTTGTTTTCTTGGAACCATGCGTGGAACACATTTTCTTTTCTTTTTAATTAAAGGCTGAATTGATTGACCATCTGCAAACTCTATTTATCATAAATAAATTGATAGGAAAATGATTTTGTTTATCTCTATTGATATTGTTTATAGATAAATGATCTTTTAAAAAAAAAACATTTTAAAAATATTTTTGGAAAAAACATAAATTCATAGTACTACTATGAATTTATGTTTTTTTCCAAATATGTTTTCAAAAAAGTTTTTTTAAATGTTTTTTTTTTTTAATTTTTGTTAAAGTACTACGAAATAATGCTAAACTAAATTATCATCAAAATCAATTTAACTTTTACGATGCATCTGGAAATAGATATTTCAGCTCTGAAAACTTCCTTAAAAAATGTTTAAATCAAAGATACTGTATTATTTTACAAAAAGAAAACTACTTACCTCCTTTTGAACAGAATCAGATGCAAGTAGAATTATAAGCGTGCACGGCATTGACAATAAGAATACTGGGAAAGTGTCAGAATAGTTGAACAGAGTTACTGAAGAAACAATTTGAGAAGTTAAATAAAATACACCATAAGCAAAGAGAAACGAAACGGGTTTTGAGAAACAGTTGTGTGACCCTTCCAGTAATGTATGAAACCTAATCAAAGAAACTTTAAGAGAAGTTATTTCAGGATGATTGTGTTTTATACTAGGAGAAGTATGTGTCATTTTACCCATTGACTCACACTTTTGTTTTAAAATTTGAATGCTTCTCTTTCCTAGATGCTTCAGGCTATGAGAGAGTTTACCCATATTTGCCCAAAATATCAAGACAGCTAACGGTATTTGAAGAAATGAATATGTGTCAGCTAAAACCTGTGGTAATGAAAACAAAATATTATCTTGAAAAGTAAGAATTTCCTCTATGTAGTAAGTACAAAGACAAATAAAGAGCAATAAGAGCATTATGCAACAAAAAAGATAAAGAATATTTTTAGACGTCTCTTCCCAAATCCTGTTTCTCTTGTGAAGCGTCTTGATAATCTTCTCACAATTTTTCAAATTGATTCTTGCGTAAAGGCAAATATATAAATAAAGAAAATAATAGATAAAATAATTCCAGAAGGGAAATGAATGGAGCACGATCTTCTTGATCGGAGTTTCCGAATTGAAATTTTTTCCTATTTGACTAAACGTTATCGGAAGAAAGGTAAATGTAAATATAAGGCTGGTTATCTGAAGTACGAACATACAGTTGTAATAAAGATCTACGATAAGGAAAATGAATAAGTGCTTCATTCTTGATATATTGAAACGTCTTAAGCCGACAACCGAACCAATGATCAAAATAAGCTTCAAAACTAAATGATAATCCATAATTTATAAAGAGAGAATATATTGTTCCAAAAACTGCTGACGACTTCTGTTGTCAGTCTTGCTTTCTACGAATCACTGAAGTTCTAAAAAAATTTCCTCAGAGTTAAAAAAAAGATACATAAAAAATTAAAAAGAAAACTCGGACTTAAAAGTACATTATTTTTTATTGTTGAGCAATATATTTAACTAAAGTGACAGATAGTAATAATTTCCTTAAGTGGAGAAAAATCAATAACACTTTTTCACCCAAATGTTCCTAATATAAAACTTTATTTGAGTTTAATAAAGCAAAAATATTGATAAAATATTTCAGCATAAAAAGAAATTGGTTATCCAATTTATCATTAATATAATTGATTTGAACCATCACTAATTCTCTTCGATTTAGTGGGAGACTTTTTGATTTATTGAGATAAATGTATTTTTTCTATTAACTGAAGTTTATTTTTTCTATTAACTGAAATGTATTTTTGATATTAATTGAAATGCATTTTTCTATTAATTGAAATGTATTTTTTTTTTTAATTTAATTTATTTTTTCTATTATTTGAAATATATTTTTCCTATTAATTGAAGTGCATTTTATTTTATTAATTGAAATGTATTTTTTCTCTTAGTTGAAATTTATTTTTCCTATTAATTGAAATGTATTCCTTCTATTAATTGAAATGCATTTATTTTTTTAATTAATTGAATGCATTTTTTCTATTAATTGAAATATGTTTTCCTATTAATTGAAGTGTATTTTTTCTATTAATTAAAGTGTATTTTTCTCTTAGTTAAAATTTATTTTTCCTATTAATTGAAATGTATTATTTCTATTAATTGGAATGCATTTTTTCTATTAACTGAAATGTAATTCTTCTATTAATTGAAATGTATTTTGCCTATAAATTAAAACGCATTTTTTCTATTAATTGAAATATATTTTTCCTATTAACTGAAATGCATTTTTTGTATTAATTGATATGTATTTTCCTATTAAATTGAAATGCATTTTCCCTATATTTCCTGAAGCAATTTTTTCCTATTAATTGAAATATATTTTCCTATTAATTGAAATATATTTTTATTTTGAAATGAAACGTAGTTTTTTTTATTAATTGAAATAGAAAACATTGAATCAAAATCCGTCAAAATAAAATTTGACTTTAATAAGTAAAATATTTGTTTCCTAATTGATTTAATTTTATTGCATTACTAAACTCCTTTATGTAAAAAAAAAAAAAAAAAAAAAAAAAAAAATGGCTGAACCTGAATATTGAAATGAAATGAGAACCTTGAAGACCTCCGTAGATAAGTCAACAAGAGTTATCTTGAGAGCAAACGATAACGGCATATATATATATATATATATATATATATATATATATATATATATATATATATATATATATATATATATATATATATATATATATATATATATATATATATATATATATATATATATATATATATATATATATATATATATATATATATATATATATATATATATATATATATATATATATAATATATATATATATATATATATATATATAATATATATATATATATATATATATATATATATATATATATATATATATATATATATATATATATATATATATATATATATATATATATATATATATATATATATATATATATATATATATATATATATATATATATATATATATATATATATATATATATATATATATATATATATATATATATATATATATATATATATATATATATATATATATATATATATATATATATATATATATATATATAGTATATATATATATATATGCCATAACTAGTGGTGGGAAATTTTAGAATTTCAAGTCTACTATTGGGATTCGAACCCTGACCTCTATGATGGTAAGATAGAGTCTTATATCTATTCCAAGACAGTACAAAAGGAAATCGCATTGAGAAAGCTCATGAACACGCTCCATGATGACTAACTCAAAGAAAACCCTCCCCCCAATACGACTATACTAGGATTATGGGCAACCGGTCAGTTATTACGAGCTTCCCCAATGCGATATCCTTTAGAAGAGGGAACACTTTATCTTACCAGCTTTGAGATTAAATTTCGATTCCTCAATAACAAACTTGAAATTGTTATATATATATATATATATATATATATATATATATATATATATATATATATATATATATATATATATATATATATATATATATATATATATATATATATATAATATAATATATATATATATATATATATATATATATATATATATATATAATATATATATATATATATATATAATATATATATATATATATATATATATATATATATATATATATATATATATATATATATATATATATATATATATATATATATATATATATATATATATATATATATATATATATATATATATATATATATATATATATATATATATATATATCAAAGTTAATCTTTTAAACTTTAAATTAAGCTTAAGATTTTTTATCTATCTTGGCAAGAGATAGTTTTGGAAAGAATTCCGTAGCTTTATATTTCATTTATAAATTCCTCTTCGTTTTTATATTTTTAAATATGTGAGTGACATTCTTTGTTTAAAAACCAAGTACCGACATTAGAATGTATCAACAGTAAACAATTTTTGATCACTCAACCTCCTTTTTAAATGTTATGATTAATAGTTTCGGATTTTTAAATTATTCAGTCCCTGACAAGTTAATTGCTTACTATCTGAAAATCAATATTTTCTATTTTATTATATTTAGAATCATCTGACTAAGATAAATCGGTTAAAATAATTTGACTTGCAATCCATTAACGTAACTAAAATCAATACCATTATGTATTATGTATTATGTATAATGTACCATTATCCATTTTATGTATTTAGAATCATCTGACTAAGATAAATCGGTTAAAATCGCATTACAATCCATTGACGTAACTAAAATCAATACCATTATTTCAACTATTTATACAGAGCTTATTCTACTTTTACAATGATTAGATATCGCATTTGTGCACTCTTTCTCGAGAAGAAATACGCAATTTCTTTTGTACTCATTTTCTTCTTGTGAGAAGTGGAAGTCAAAATATGAAGATCCAATTATTTTTACAAATGTACTTATTCTTCCCGTACTTTTTTGGACTTACACCGTTTCACTTTCGAAAATGTTGGGCTAAACCTACTTTAAACTTTGTTGCAAACTTGTATTGGAACTGCTGGTTTGTTATTAGCATTTCTGAAGTTATTATTTACTTCGTTTCTTTTTATTATGGGAATCGATTACTTGATTTTGTGAATGAGGAAAGAGTAGTGATGAAAATTCTTAAACTTTTAAATTTTTTTATTGTACTGAATTGGTTCCAAGTGTTTGCAGGACTTGCAATATATCTGAAGTGTTTTTACATTAGATTTGGACGTATTTGCAAAAGAATAATACGCGAAGAGGTTGAGAAAAAGTCATACGATTACTTGCTAATATTTTTCTTTTGTTCGGTGAGGTGCTTAAATTTATTAGTACATTTTGTTTTTGGATTACTTAAATATGAATTTACATCTATTAACAATTTTGTTGGGTATCATATTTACATAGTTTCAGACTTTTATATACAAACATTCTGTGGTATGCTTTATTTCTTAGTTTTAAAATTATCTGTTCATTTTGATATACTTAAAGAACAGATACCAACCATGAAAATAAATCCTAACTTGGAAGTAAAGAAATGTTCCACGATAAAAAATCATCGATTTATATATACTAACAAGAGTGTCGATTACGATATAATAAGAATTAAATCCATTATTCATTTGGTATACGAAAACGCAGAAGATCTTTACTCCTTCTTTCAAACCCCGATTTCATTCATATTTTTACATAATTTGTTATTTTTTATATCGATGGTAACTCAATCAGCAACTGAAGCTCAAATGAATTACGAAAGAATTTTATTATGTGGGTCAGACATTATTTCTATGATGCTCACTATCTTTGTATCAGATATCCTTACTAATGAGGTATATATATATATATATATATATATATATATATATATATATATATATATATATATATATATATATATATATATATATATATATATATATATATATATATATATATATATATATATATATATATATATATATATATATATATATATATATATATATATATATATATATATATATATATATATATATATATATATATATATATATATATATATATATATATATATATATATATATATATATATATATATATATATATATATATATATATATATATATATATATCATGGTATATAGATTTTTTTTTTATTTCACTTCTGGTGGGCAAAGACCAGAGAACTACAAAAATTTCCACCAAAGGTAGGAGGAAAGTCGGAAACCTGGTCAAATTAAAGGCAGATATGACCTGATACACGTCGTTTGAAGGTGTGTAAGTCATAGGAAGTTGGGAAAATAGATGAAGGAGTGTGTTCCAGACTTTACCAATAGAGTACATGTAAGATTGATCATAGAGGTTAAGTCTAAAATAAGAAAGATCCTTGAGGAACACCACTATTAATAGATTTAAAGGAAGAACGATGGCCATCTACAGCAGCGGCTATAGAACGATCGGAAAGAAAATTAGAGAGAAGGTCACAGAGAGAAGGATAGATTGCGAAAGAGGGAAGTTTTGAAATCAAAGCTAATGTGCCACAGCCTATCGAAAGCTTTAGGTATGTCTAGCCCAAAAGCAAAAGATTCTCTGAAATGCCGAAGTGCGAAAGACCAAGAGTCAGATAGAAGAGAAAAGATATCACCTGAAGGGCGTTTCCTACGAAAGCCATATTGGCGATCAGAGATAAGATTAGAAAAGATAAGATTATATATATATATATATATATATATATATATATATATATATATATATATATATATATATATATATATATATATATATATATATATATATATATATATATATATATATATATATATATCATCCATTACACAGAATGACAAAAAGCTTATTTGAAGAAGGCAAATAATTTACTATTTGAAATTTGAATAAAATACAATAAAGTATATCCTAAACTTACTTTATACACTCCTACTGATCAAAAAGAACAACAACAAAAAAAAATAATTAATAAGGAATTTCGAAACAGTAGAAGTGTAGAATAGAACAACTAAACATTACAAATATATAAACTGGATAACTGACACAGATTTTTCGTTTTGTCTGAGCCTTCGCCGAAACGCTAACATCATTTCTCGTTCACTGTTGTCAGATCTTAAAAATGAAAAGAGTGTTTGCTGTTTCACACGTTTATTGGTGCTTGTCATTTGGGATTCCCTGACAATAAAATCAGAAATGTAGGGTGCTTGGTTGAACTTATCATTGAAATTTTATTGAAATTTTCTTTGAAGTATTTTAACCAAATTACAAAATTCTTTCGTCATTAAATAATAATCGGATTATCGGGATCAGAATACCGGGATTTTTCGGAATTTTAGGATTAAAATTTTCACATTAGGGAATTGGGATCGGGATCGGGATCCAGGATTCCGTACGATCACTGCTGCAAAGTAATCGATGTTCGAACCTCCGATCCAGTTACCTGAACGAACATAAAACTATTCATTTGTAGGGGATTTTCTTTAGTTAATTAATTAATTACAGTTTACTGCAAGATGTTTTATTACGGTAATCTTAATATTCAAATGTCGCTTAAAAACACAACTAACACTTACAACATTCCACGCTATTCCAACACATACAATATCACATTCTCTCTAAATTGCTCCTTCAGGGGAGGGTTCCATTTAAAATGGGCAGGTTCTCATTTAAAAAAAAAAATATTTTCATCCGATTCTCCTGAAAATTTCAGTATATATAGCTTTTTTCCCGAAGAAAAAACTCGATTCCTAACGTTTTTTCGAGCGACGTAAGGTTTAGCAGTTATTTCGGAATGTTTTTTCAAATTCAAATCTATGGTGAAGCCACATAAAAAAAACTTTTTGGTCTGAAATTTGGAGGGTATGTTCCTAGATCCATTATATTTATAAATATATATATATATATATATATATATATATATATATATATATATATATATATATATATATATATATATATATATATATACCTTTTTTTTTACCTTCTCACCCCCTGACCACCCCCTGTTGATGGCGGCCACACTTCGCTAATGAAGCCTCCCGCCGCAGTCGGTCTCGTCCAGAGATCTTTCAAAGAAGTGATGCCCCAGAAGATTTTTTGGGGCGACAGTTGGAGGGACAGAGTAAAAGAAAGTGCATATATATATATATATATATATATATATATATATATATATATATATATATATATATAATATATATATATATATATATATATATATATATATATATATATATATATATATATATATATATATATCTGAAAGTTAATCTTTTAAACTTTAAATTAAGCTTAAGATTTTTTATCTATCTTGGCTAGAGATAGTTTTGGAAAGAATTCCGTAGCTTTATATTTCATTTATAAATTCCTCTTCGTTTTTATATTTTTAAATATGTGAGTGACATTCTTTGTTTAAAAACCAAGTACTGACATTAGAATGTATCAACAGTAAACAATTTTTGATCACTCAACCTCCTTTTTAAATGTTATGATTAATAGTTTCGGATTTTTAAATCATTCAGTCCCTGACAAGTTAATTGCTTACTGTCTGAAAATCAATATTTTCTATTTTATGTATTTAGAATCATCTGACTAAGATAAATCGGTTAAAATGATTTGACTTGCAATCCATTGAGGTAACTAAAATCAATACCATTATTTCAACTATTTATACAGAGCTTATTCTACTTTTACAATGATTAATTATCGCATTTGTGTACTCTTTCTGGAGAAGAAATACGCAATTTCTTTTGTATTCATTTTCTTCTTGTGAGAAGTGGAAGTCAAAATATGAAGATCCAATTATTTTTACAAATATACTTATTCTTCGCGTCCTTTTTTGGACTTACACCGTTTCACTTTCGAAAATGTTGGGCTAAACCTACTTTAAACTTTGTTGCAAATTTGTATTGGAACTGTTGGTTTGTTATTAGCATTTCTGAAGTTATAATTTACTTCGTTTCTTTTTATTATGAGAATCAATTACTTGATTATGTGAATAAGGAAAGAGTAGTGATGAAAATTCTTAAACTTTTAAATTTTTTTATTGAACTGAATTGGTTCCAAGTGTTTGCAGGACTTGCAATATATCTGAAGTGTTTTTACATTAGATTAGGACGTATTTGCAAAAGAATAATACGCGAAGAGGTTGAGAAAAAGTCCTTCGATTACTTGCTAATATTTTTCTTTTGTTCGGTGAGGTGCTTAATTTTATTAGCACATTTTGTTTTTGGATTACTTAAAAATGAATTTACATCTATTGACAATTTTGTTGGGTATCATATTTACATAGTTTCAGACTTTTATATACAAACATTCTGTGGTATGTTTTATTTTTTAGTTTTAAAATTATCTGTTTATTTTGATATACTTAAAGAACAGATACCAACCATGAAAATAAATCCTAACTTGGAAGTAAAGAAATGTTCCACGATAAAAAATCATCGATTTAAATATACTAACAAGAGTGTCGATTACGATATAATAAGAATTAAATCCATTATTCATTTGGTATACGAAAACACAGAAGATCTTTACTCCTTCTTTCAAACCCCGATTTCATTCATATTTTTACATAATTTGTTATTTTTTATATCGATGGTAACTCAATCAGCAACTGAAGCTCAAATGAATTACGAAAGAATTTTATTATGTGGGTCAGACATTATTTCTATGATGCTCACTATCTTTGTATCAGATATCCTTACCAATGAGGTATATATATATATATATATATATATATATATATATATATATATATATATATATATATATATATATATATATATATATATATATATATATATATATATATATATATATATATATATATATATATATATATATATATATATATATATTATATATTTATTATTATTTATTATATATATACTATTATATATATATATATATATATATATATATATATATTATATATATATATATATATATATATATATATATATATATATATATATATATATATATATATATATATATATATATATATATATATATATATATATATATATATATATATATATATATATATATATATATATATATATATATATATTTATACATGGTAAATAGATTTTTTTTTTATTTCACTTCTGTTGGACAAAGACCAGAGAACTACAAAAATTTCCACCAGAGGTAGGAGGAAAGTCGGAAACCTGGTCAAATTAAAGGCAGACATGACCTGATACGCATCGTTTGAAGGTGTGTAAGTCATAGGAAGTTGGGAAAATAGATGAAGGAGCGTGTTCCAGACTTTACCAATAGAGTAAGATTGTAAGATTGATCATAGAGGTTAAGTCTAAAATAAGACAGATCCTTGAGGAGAGGAACACCACTATTAATAGATTTAAAGAAAGAACGATGGCCATCTACAGCAGCGGCTATAGAACGATCGGAAAGAAAATTAGAGAGAAGGTCACAGAGAGAAGGATAGATTGCGAAAGAGGGAAGTTTTGAAATCAAAGCTAATGTGCCACAGTCTATCGAAAGCTTTAGGTATGTCTAGCCCAAAAGCAAAAGATTCTCTGAAATGCCGAAGTACGAAAGACCAAGAGTCAGATAGAAGAGAAAAGATAGCACCTGTAGAGCGTTTCTTACGAAAGCCATATTGGCGATCAGAGATAAGATTAGAAAAGATAAGATTATATATATATTATATTATATATATATATATATATATATATATATATATATATATATATATATATATATATATATATATATATATATATATATATATATATATATATATATATATATATATATATATATATATATATATATATATATATATATATATATATATATATATATATATATATATATATATATATATATATATATATATATATATATATATATATATATATATATATATATATATATATATATATATATATATATATATATATATATATCCATTACACAGAATGACAAAAAGCTTATTTGAAGAAGGCAAATAATTTACTATTTGAAATTTGAATAAAATACAATAAAGTATATCCTAAACTTACTTTATACACTCCTACTGATCAAAAAGAACAAAAAAAAAATAATTAATAAGGAATTTCGAAACAGTAGAAGTGTAGAATAGAACAACTAAACATTACAAATATATAAACTGGAAAACTTGCACAGATTTTTCGTTTTGTCTGAGCCTTCGCCGAAACGCTGACATCATTTCTCGTTCACTGTTGTCAGATCTAGAAAATGAAAAGAGTGTTTGCTGTTTCACACGTTTGTTGGTGCTTGTCATTTGGGATTCCCTGACAATAAAATCAGAAATGTAGGGTGCTGGTTGAACTTATCATTGAAATTTTATAAATTTTCTTTGAAGTATTTTAACCAAATTACAAAATTCTTTCTTCATTAAATAATCGGATTATCGGGATTTTTCAGAATTAAAATTTTCACATTGGGATCGGGATCAAGATCGGGATCCCTCTTGATCGGGATCGGGATCGGGATCCAGGATTCCGTACGATCACTGCTGCAAAGTAATCGATGTTCGAACCTCCGATCCAGTTACCTGAACGAACATAAAACTATTCATTTGTAAGGAATTTTCTTTAGTTAATTAATTAATTACAGTTTACTGCAAGATGCTTTATTACGTTAATCTTAATATTCAAATATCGCTTAAAAACACAACCAACACTTACAACATTCCACGCTATTCCAACGCATACAATATCACATTCTCTCTAAATTGCTCCTTCAGAGAAGGTCCACATATCAAGAATTCGAAAGAACGCCCACCGTAAGTTAATATTTGATTTGGCTGTACCGGAGCAGGATTTCACTATCCAAAATTCAAATAATCTGTGTAACTTCTCAACTTGGCAAGAAATAGCATTGAACTCAATTTCCCATGGCTAAGAACCACTCTAATCGAATATGATTCTCCCAGTGAGTGACTGTGATAACAAAAAAAAAAAAAAAAAAAAAAAAAAAAAAAAAAAAAAAAAAAAACTTTTATAAAAAAAAAATACCCCTTCGGTTTTATTGTTGAAGAATATTTTTAAATGTGTGGGTGATATATTTTTTTTAAAATTCAAGCACTAACATTAAAATGTATCAATATTGAACAAGTTTTGATCGCATTAATTAACCTCTTTGTTAAATGTTAGAATTAATAGTTTCGGATTTTTAAATTATTTAGACCCCGACAAGTAAATTGTTTAATTTATGAAGATCAATTACTTTTTTATTTTGCAATTTGAACCATCTAAGATAAATTGGTTAAAATGATTTGACTTGCAATCAATTGACGTAACTAAAATTAATATCATTATTTAAATTATTTATTCAGAGTTTATTTTACTTTTACAATGATTGATTATCACAGTTGTGTATTCTTTGCTGAGGAGTTAAGAACAATTTCCTTTATATTTATTTTCGTCTTGTGAGAAGTGCAAGTCAAAATATGAAGATCCAATTATTTTTACGAATATTCTTATTCTTTGCGTCTCTTTTTGGACTTACACCGTTTTGCTTTCGAAAATGTTGGGCTAAACCTACTCTAAACGCTGTTGCAAATTTGTATTGGAACTGTTGGTTTGTTATCAGCATTTCTGAAATTGTTATTTGCTTCGTTTCATTTAATTATAAGAATCAATTTATTGATTTTGTGAATCAAGAAAGAGTAGTAGTTATGAAAATTTTTAAGCTTTTAAATATTTTTATTGGACTGAATTGGTACCTTGTGTTTGCAGGACTTCCAATATATCTGAAGTGTTTTTACATTAGATTAGGACGTATTTGCAAAAGAATAATACGCGAAGAGGTTGAGAAAGAGTCCTTCGATTACTTGCTTATATTTTTCTTTTGTTCGGTGAGGTGCTTAATTTTTTCAAGACATTTTGTTTCTGGATTATTTACATATGAATTTATATCTGTTAACAATATTGTTGTCTATAATATTAATATAATTTCGGACTTTTATATATTTACATTCAGTTGTATGTTTTATTTCTTAGTTTTAAAGTTATCTGTTCATTTTGATATACTAAAAGAACAGATACCAACCATGAGGGTAAATCCTAACTTGGAAATAAAGAAATGTTCTATGATAAAATATCATCAATTTATATATACTAACAAGAGTGTCGATTACGATATAATAAACATTAAATCCATTATTCACTTGGTATACGAAAACGCAGAAGATCTTTACTTCTTCTTTCAAACCCCGATTTCATTCATATTTTTACATAATTTGTTATTTTTTATATCGATGGAAACTCAATCAGCAACGGAAGCTCAAATAAATATCGAAAGAATTTTATTATTTGGAACAGACATTATTTTTGTGATGCTGACTATCTTTGTATCAGATATTCTTACCAATGAGGTATATATATATATATATATATATATATATATATATATATATATATATATATATATATATATATATATATATATATATATATATATATATATATATATATATATATATATATATATATATATATATATATATCAGAAAAATTTTCTCCATGCCGTGATTCGAAACCATTGGCAAGAGCGTCGCCGTTAGACAATGTAAAAGAGGCTCTACCACCGAGCTACGCCACCTCACCAAAATATAAGGCATAGTAGAACGGTTTTCAAGCTCTTCTGCTTCGAATTACTGTAGCAACTTGGTACCTAGCCTCTGTACATTGTCTAACGGCAACGCTGTTGTCAACGGTTTCGAATCCTGGCATGCGGAAAATTTTTCTCTGTCTTATATTTCTAATTTCGTCGCAAAAGTTGTTGTGCCCAAGTTGGCGTTGCTTGACTTTGGTTGGTTGCTCATGCAACCCAGGAGTACCCAGCAGAATGCTATAGTAGCCCCATTAGGGGTCCCAAGCATCCTCCTATGGATTCAAATATATATATATATATATATATATATATATATATATATATATATATATATATATATATATATATATATATATATATATATATATATATATATATATATATATATATATATATATATATATATATATATATATATATATATATATATATATATATATATATATATATATATATATATATATATATATATATATATATATATATATATATATATATATATATATATATATATATATATATATATATATATATATAGAAGACAGCATTTAGATCAAACAAGGAGAGTCAATAGAAAGAGAGACGTAACAACCAACCTGGCAATGTAATTACTGCTTTCAGCTTACAACAATTCCAGGATTCCCACTGACAGGAAGAGTTTAAAGAATATTTGCAAATATATATATATATATATATATATATATATATATATATATATATATATATATATATATATATATATATATATATATATATATATATATATATATATATATATATATGCAAATATAAAACAAAATAATAAAAGCTAATCGTGTAAGTGATCTAAGCCTTAAATTTGAACTTTGCATGGCAAATATGTCATAATAATAAAATACAAAGTGATATAAATATACAACAAAAGTTTATTTCATATTTTTTTTTCTTCATTATTCATTTATGTTTGCCATCATTTTATATATGATTTAAATTTATTACTTATTGTTTGTTTATATTTTTCCGTTATGTGTTATTATACATTTATTTAAACTTTGTTTTTTATTTATATCACTTTGTATTTTATTGTTATGATATATTTGTCATGCAGCGTTCATATTTAAAGGTTTAGATCACTTACACTTTTATTATTTTGTTTTATATTTGCATTTATATAATTTTTTTTCCCCCAAACAACCTACCAAGAATGTCATTGTTTTTTTTTCTTTTTTCACCTTTGTCTCTTATTTGCTTTTAATTTTGCAGAGAATAGTTTACTATGCTGTTATAGTGCTAACTGTTGATTTCTAAATTGTTTGTTGTTCCTGAAGATGAGGATAGTGAAATTTCCCCGAAACGTTGAATAATCTTAATAAATAATGTTTAAAGCTTTAGTACTTTTCTTTATTGTAAAACTATATATATATATATATATATATATATATATATATATATATATATATATATATATATATATATATATATATATATATATATATATATATATATATATATATATATATATATATATTGCATTCTATGAGACTTTTTATTTCCAAATGTGTAAATGTGATAGTTGATTAAATGATTCAAAAGACTAAAAAGTAAATCCAAATTCGAATCTCAAAGTTCTGCAGATGGTCTTTCACACTTTAAATTAAGTTTAAGATTTTTATCTTTCTTGGCTAGAAATAGTTTTGGAAAGAACTCTGTACCTTTATATTTCATTTAAAAATTATTCTTCGTTTTTATTTTTGAAGAATATTTTTAAATGTGTGAGTGACATTCTTTGTTTAAAAACCAAGTACTGACATTAAAATGTATCAATAATGAATAATTTTTAGTCACTTTAACCTCTTTTTTAAATGTTATAATTGTTTTGGACTTTAAAATTACTTAGTCCCTCACAAGTTAATTGCTTAATATATGAAAATTAGTATTTTCTTTCTTATGTACTTAGAATCATCTGACTAAGATAGATTGTTTAAAATGATATGACTTGCAATCAATTGACGTAACTAAAATCAATACCATTATTTCAATTATTTATTCAGAGTTTAATTTACTTTTCAAATGATTGATTATCACAGTTGAGAATTCCTAATGGAGAAGCTAAACACAATTTCCTTTGTATTTATTTTCGTCTTGTGAGAAGAGGGAGTCAAAATATGAAGATCCAATTATGCTTACGAATATACTTATTCTTCGCGTCCTTTTTTGGACTTACACCGTTTCGCTTTCGAAAATGTTGGGCTAAACCTACTCTAAACTTTGTTGGAAATATGTATTGGAACTGTTGGTTTGTTATTAGCATTTCTGAAGTTATTATTTGCTTCGTTTCGTTTGATTATGAGAATCAATTAATGGATCATGTGAATGATGAAAGAGTTTGAAAGATCATCTGCAGATGATCTTTCAAACTTTAAATTAAACTTAAAGATTTTTATCTTTCTTGGCTATAGATATTTTTTTAAAGAATTCCGTACCTTTATATTTCATTTATAAATTCCTCTTCGTTTTTATATTTTTAAATATGTGAGTGACATTCTTTGTTTAAAAACCAAGTACTGACATTAGAATGTATCAACAGTGAACAATTTTTGATCACTCAACCTCCTTTTTAAATGTTATGATTAATAGTTTCGGATTTTTAAATCATTCAGTCCCTGACAAGTTTATTGCTTACTATCTGAAAATCAATATTTTCTATTTTATGTATTTAGAATCATCTGACTAAGATAAATCGGTTAAAATGATTTGACTTGCAATCCATTGACTTAACTAAAATCAATACCATTATTTCAACTATTTATACAGTGCTTATTCTACTTTTACAATGATTAATTATCGCATTTGTGTATTCTTTCTGGAGAAGAAATACTCAATTTCTTTTGTATTCATTTTCTTCTTGTGAGAAGTGGAAGTCAAAATATGAAGATCCAATTATTTTTACAAATATACTTATTCTTCGCGTACTTTTTTGGACTTACACCGTTTCACTTTCGAAAATGTTGGGCTAAACCTACTTTAAACTTTATTGCAAACTTGTATTGGAACTGCTGGTTTGTTATTAGCATTTCTGAAGTTATTATTTACTTCGTTTCTTTTTATTATGATAATCGATTACTTGATTTTGTGAATGAGGAAAGAGTAGTGATGAAAATTCTTAAACTTTTAAATTTTTTTATTGTACTGAATTGGTTCCAAGTGTTTGCAGGACTTGCAATATATCTGAAGTGTTTTTACATTAGATTTGGACGTATTTGCAAAAGAATAATACGCGAAGAGGTTGAGAAAAAGTCATACGATTACTTGCTAATATTTTTCTTTTGTTCGGTGAGGTGCTTAATTTTATTAGCACATTTTGTTTTTGGATTACTTAAAAATGAATTTACATCTATTAACAATTTTGTTGGGTATCATATTTACATAGTTTCAGACTTTTATATACAAACATTCTGTGGTATGCTTTATTTCTTAGTTTTAAAATTATCTGTTCATTTTGATATACTTAAAGAACAGATACCAACCATGAGAGTAAGCCCTAACTTGGAAGTAAAGAAATGTTCCACGATAAAAAATCATCGATTTATATATACTAACAAGAGTGTCGATTACGATATAATAAAAATTAAATCCATTATTCATTTGGTATACGAAAACGCAGAAGATCTTTACTCTTTCTTTCAAACCCCGATTTCATTCATATTTTTACATAATTTGTTATTTTTTTATATCGATGGTAACTCAATCAGCAACTGAAGCTCAAATGAATTACGGAAGAATTTTATTATGTGGGTCAGACATTATTTCTATGATGCTCACTATTTTTGTATCAGATATCCTTACCAATGAGGAATATATATATATATATATATATATATATATATATATATATATATATATATATATATATATATATATATATATATATATATATATATATATATATATATATATATATATATATGGTATATAGATTATTTTTTTATTTCACTTCTGGTGGGCAAAGACCAGAGAACTACTAAAATTTCCACTAGAGGTAGGAGGAAAGTCGGAAACCTGGTCAAATTAAAGGCAGACATGACCTGATACACGTCGTTTGAAGGTGTGTAAGTCATAGGAAGTTGGGAAAATAGATGAAGGAGCGTGTTCCAGACTTTACCAATGGAGTACATGTAAGATTGATCATAGATGTTAAGTCTAAAATAAGACAGATCCTTGAGGAGAGGAACACCACTATTAATAGATTTAAAGGAAGAACGATGGCCATCTACAGCAGCGGCTATAGAACGATCGGAAAGAAAATTAGAGAGAAGGTCACAGAGAGAAGGATAGATTGCGAAAGAGGGAAGTTTTGAAATCAAAGCTAATGTGGCACAGTCTATCGAAAGCTTTAGGTATGTCTAGCCCAAAAGCAAAAGATTCTCTGAAATGCCGAAGTGCGAAAGACCAAGAGTCAGATAGAAGAGAAAAGATAGCACCTGTAGAGCGTTTCTTACGAAAGCCATATTGGCGATCAGAGATAAGATTAGAAAAGATAAGATTAAATATATATTTATATATATATATATATATATATATATATATATATATATATATATATATATATATATATATATATATATATATATATATATATATATATATATATATATATATATATATATATATATATATATATATATATATACATATATATATATATATATATATATATATATATATATATATATATATATATATATATATATATATATATATATATATATATATATATATATATATATATATATATATATATATATATATATATATATATATATATATATATATATATATATATATATATCCATTACACAGAATGACAAAAAGCTTATTTGAAGAAGGCAAATAATTTACTATTTGAAATTTGAATAAAATACAATAAAGTATATCCTAAACTTACTTTATACACTCCTACTGATCAAAAAGAACAAAAAAAAAATAATTAATAAGGAATTTCGAAACAGTAGAAGTGTAGAATAGAACAACTAAACATTACAAATATAGAAACTGGAAAACTTGACACAGATTTTTCGTTTTGTCTGAGCCTTCGCCGAAACGCTGACATCATTTCTCGTTCACTGTTGTCAGATCTAGAAAATGAAAAGAGTGTTTGCTGTTTCACACGTTTGTTGGTGCTTGTCATTTGGGATTCCCTGACAATAAAATCAGAAATGTAGGGTGCTGGTTGAACTTATCATTGAAATTTTATAAATTTTCTTTGAAGTATTTTAACCAAATTACAAAATTCTTTCTTCATTAAATAATCGGATTATCGGGATTTTTCAGAATTAAAATTTTCACATTGGGATCGGGATCAAGATCGGGATCCCTCTTGATCGGGATCGGGATCGGGATCCAGGATTCCGTACGATCACTGCTGCAAAGTAATCGATGTTCGAACCTCCGATCCAGTTACCTGAACGAACATAAAACTATTCATTTGTAAGGAATTTTCTTTAGTTAATTAATTAATTACAGTTTACTGCAAGATGCTTTATTACGTTAATCTTAATATTCAAATATCGCTTATAAACACAACCAACACTTACAACATTCCACGCTATTCCAACACATACAATATCACATTCTCTCTAAATTGCTCCTTCAGAGAAGGTCCACATATCAAGAATTCGAAAGAACGCCCACCGTAAGTTAATATTTGATTTGGCTGTACCGGAGCAGGATTTCACTATCCAAAATTCAAATAATCTGTGTAACTTCTCAACTTGGCAAGAAATAGCATTGAACTCAATTTCCCATGGCTAAGAACCACTCTAATCGAATATGATTCTCCCAGTGAGTGACTGTGATAACAAAACAAAAAAAAAAAAAAAAAAAAAAAAAAAAAAAAAAAAAAAAACTTTTATAAAAAAAAAATACCCCTTCGGTTTTATTGTTGAAGAATATTTTTAAATGTGTGGGTGATATATTTTGTTTAAAATTCAAGCACTAACATTAAAATGTATCAATATTGAACAAGTTTTGATCGCATTAATTAACCTCTTTGTTAAATGTTAGAATTAATAGTTTCGGATTTTTAAATTATTTAGACCCCGACAAGTAAATTGTTTAATTTATGAAGATCAATTACTTTTTTATTTTGCAATTTGAACCATCTAAGATAAATTGGTTAAAATGATTTGACTTGCAATCAATTGACGTAACTAAAATTAATATCATTATTTTAAATTATTTATTCAGAGTTTATTTTACTTTTACAATGATTGATTATCACAGTTGTGTATTCTTTGCTGAGGAGTTAAGAACAATTTCCTTTATATTTATTTTCGTCTTGTGAGAAGTGCAAGTCAAAATATGAAGATCCAATTATTTTTACGAATATTCTTATTCTTTGCGTCTCTTTTTGGACTTACACCGTTTTGCTTTCGAAAATGTTGGGCTAAACCTACTCTAAACGCTGTTGCAAATTTGTATTGGAACTGTTGGTTTGTTATCAGCATTTCTGAAATTGTTATTTGCTTCGTTTCATTTAATTATAAGAATCAATTTATTGATTTTGTGAATCAAGAAAGAGTAGTAGTTATGAAAATTTTTAAGCTTTTAAATATTTTTATTGGACTGAATTGGTACCTTGTGTTTGCAGGACTTCCAATATATCTGAAGTGTTTTTACATTAGATTAGGACGTATTTGCAAAAGAATAATACGCGAAGAGGTTGAGAAAGAGTCCTTCGATTACTTGCTTATATTTTTCTTTTGTTCGGTGAGGTGCTTAATTTTTTCAAGACATTTTGTTTCTGGATTATTTACATATGAATTTATATCTGTTAACAATATTGTTGTCTATAATATTAATATAATTTCGGACTTTTATATATTTACATTCAGTTGTATGTTTTATTTCTTAGTTTTAAAGTTATCTGTTCATTTTGATATACTAAAAGAACAGATACCAACCATGAGGGTAAATCCTAACTTGGAAATAAAGAAATGTTCTATGATAAAATATCATCAATTTATATATACTAACAAGAGTGTCGATTACGATATAATAAACATTAAATCCATTATTCATTTGGTATACGAAAACACAGAAGATCTTTACTCCTTCTTTCAAACCCCGATTTCATTCATATTTTTACATAATTTGTTACTTTTTATAACCTTGGAAACTCAATCAGCAACGGAAGTTCAAATAAATTTCGAAGGAATTTTATTATTTGGAACAGACATTATTTTTGTGCTGCTGACTATCTTTGTATCAGATATTCTTACCAATGAGGTATATATATATATATATATATATATATATATATATATATATATATATATATATATATATATATATATATATATATATATATATATATATATATATATATATATAAAGACGACAGCGTTAGGCCATGCAACGAAAGTCAATAGAAAGGGAGACGGAGCTAGCAACCTGGCAATGTAATTACTGCCCTAGCTACAACAGGACTCCCACTGGCATGGTGAACACACTTCCTGGAAGAATATATATATATATATATATATATATATATATATATATATATATATATATATATATATATATATATATATATATATATATATATATATATATATATATATATATATATATATCAAGTAAGTAACAAAGCAACATGAACCGTTGTTTCAAATTTTTCAATTTCAAGTATGTTATTGGGAATTCGATCTTTGACATCTATGCTGGTAAGACAAAGTGTTATCTCTATACCAGGACTGTACACAATTAAATCGCATTGGAAAAGCTCATGAACACCCTCCATGATGACTAACTCAAAGGACACCCCCGACCCCTCCGATTACGATCAGATACTGGGCAACAGATCAGTTGTTCATGAGCTTTCTCAATGCTATTTCCTTTTGTAGATGGAATACTTTGTCTGGCTTAGAGGTTAGGGTTCGAATCCCCAATAGCAAACTTGAAATTGCTTATATATTTATATATATATATATATATATATATATATATATATATATATATATATATATATATATATATATATATATATATATATATATATATATATATATATATATATATATATATATATATATATATATATATATATATATATATATATATATATATATATATATATATATATATATATATATATATATATATATATATATATATATATATATATATATATATATATATATATATATATATATATATATATATATATATATTATATATATATATATATATATATATATATATATATATATATATATATATATATATATATATATATATATATATATATATATATATATATATATATATATATATATATATATATATATATATATATATATATATATATATATATATATATAATATATATATATATATATATATATATATATATATATATATATATATATATATATATATATATATATATGTATATATATATGATGTGTGTGTATGTGTGTGTGTGTGTGTGTGTGTGTGTGTGTGTGTGTGTGTGTGTGTGTGTGTGTGTGTGTGTGTGTGTATGTGTGTGTGTGTGTGTGTGTGTGTGTGTGTGTGTGTGTGTGTGTGTGTGTGTGTGTGTGTGTGTGTGTGTGTGTGTGTGTGTGTGTGTGTGTGTGTGTGTGTGTGTGTGTGTGTGTGTGTGTGTGTGTGTGTGTGTGTGTGTGTGTGTGTGTGTGTGTGTGTGTGTGTGTGTGTGTGTGTGTGTGTGTGTGTGTGTGTGTGTGTGTGTGTGTGTGTGTGTGTGTGTGTGTGTGTGTGTGTGTGTGTGTGTGTGTGTGTGTGTGTGTGTGTGTGTGTGTGTGTGTGTGTGTGTGTGTGTGTGTGTGTGTGTGTGTGTGTGTGTGTGTGTGTGTGTGTGTGTGTGTGTGTGTGTGTGTGTGTGTAATTCTCGAGCTTTTTATGTCCAAATCTATAGTTGATTTAATGATTCAAGAAACCAAAAGGAAAATCCAAATGTGAATCTCAAAGTTCTGCAGATGATCTTTCAAACTTTAAATTAAACTTAAAGATTTTTATCTTTCTTGGCTATAGATAGTTTTGGAAAGAATTCTGTAGCTTTACATTTCATTTAAAAATTCCTCTTCGTTATTATTTTTGAAGAATATTTTTAAATGTGTGTGTGATATTCTTTGTTTAAAAATCAAGTACTGGAATTAAAATGTATCAATACTGGACAGCTTTTGATCACTTTGACTTCTTTGTTGTATGTTATAATTACCAAGTTTGGATTTTTAAATTATTTAGACCCTGACAAGTTAATTGCTTAATATTTGGAGATCAATATTTTCCACCTTTTGTATTTCGAATCATCTAACAAAGAAAAATCGGTTAAAAGGATTTGACTTACAATCAATTGACGTAACTAAAATCAATACCATTTTTTAAATTATTTATTCAGAGTTTATATTACTTTCACAATGATTGATTATCACAGTTGAAAATTCCTTGTGGAGGAGTTAAGCACAATTTACTTTGTATTCATTTTCGTCTTGTGAAATAGGAATTCAAAATATGAAGATCCAATTATGTTTACGAATATTCTTATTCTTTGCGTCTCTTTTTGGACTTACACCGTTTCGCTTTCGAAAATGTTGGGCAAAACCAATTCTGAACTTTGTTGCAAATTTATACTGGAACTGTTGGTTTGTTATCAGCATCTCTGAAGTTATTAATTACTTCATTTTCTTTCCTTATAAAAATCACTTCATCAATTATGTAAATGATAAAAGAGTAGTTATGAAAATTCTTAAATTTTTAAATCTTTTTATTGGAATGAATTGGTCAATTGTGTTTGCGGGACTGGCAATATATCTGAAGTGTTTTTATATTAGGTTAGGACGTATTTGCAAAAGAATAATACGCGAAGAGGTTGAGAAAAAGTCCTTCGATTACTTGCTTGTATTTTTCTTTTGTTCTGTGAGGTGCTTAATTTTATCAGCAAATTTTGTTTTTGGATTACTTAAATATGATTTTACATCTATTAACAATATTGTTGTGTATAATATTTATATAATTTCGGACTCTTACATTTTTATATTTAGCTGTATGTTTTATTTCTTAGTTTTAAAATTATCTGTTCATTTTGATATACTTAAAGAACAAATACCAACCATGAGAGTAAATCCTAACTTGGAAGTAAAGAATTGTTCTACGATAAAAAATCATCGATTTAAATATACTAAGAAGAGTGTCGATTACGATATAATAACACTTAAATCGGTTATTCATTTGGTATACGAAAACACTGAAGATCTTTACTCCTTCTTTCAAACCCCGATTTCATTCATATTCTTACATAATTTGTTATTTTTTATATCGATGGAAACCCAATCAGCAACGGAAGCTCAAATAAATATCGAAACAATTTTATTATTTGGATCAGACATTATTTTTGTGCTGCTGACTATCTTTGTATCAGATATCCTTACGAATGAGGTATATATATATATATATATATATATATATATATATATATATATATATATATATATATATATATATATATATATATATATATATATATATATATATATATATATATATATATATATATATATATATATATATATATATATATATATATATATATATATATATATATATATATATATATATATATATATATATATATATATATATATATATATATATATATATATATATATATATATATATATATATATATATATATATATATATATATATATATATATATATATATATATATATATATAATTTGAGCTAGTGATTTATTTCTAGGAAATCTTATTCTAATGATGAAAATTAAAGCCAACGCAAAGATGAACATATTTTATTTGAATGTTTCGAATCACAGGGATTGATCTTCAGCTAAAAATGAAATTAAAAACAAAAAATTAATAAAAAAATTAAAATTTTTAAAAAATTTACAAAAGAAGAAAAGTATAAAGTAAAAACACACCACAACGCATGAGAACATAATAACGGCAGAACAGAACTGGAAATCACACAAATTAAGTAACAGGAAAAATTAAAAAGGTTGGTTGGTTGGAGAGAGAAAAAAAATAAAAAAATAAAAAAAAATGAATAAAAAAATAAATAAATAAATAAATGAAAAAGCACACCCATGTGCTTTTATATATATTTATTTATTTTTTTTATTTTTTTTTTTTCTCACCAACTGAGCAACCTTTTTAATTTTTCCTGTTACTTAATTTGTGTGATTTCCAGTCTGTTCTGCCGTTATGAGGTGGTGTGTTTTTCCTTTACTCATTTCTTCTTTTGTAAATTTTTTTAAAATTTTAATTTTTATGCATTGATTTTTTGTTTTTATTTTCATTTCAGCTGAAGATGGATCCCTATGATTCGAAACGTTCATATCAAATATATTCATCTTTGCGTTGGCCTTAATTTTCATCAATATATATATATATATATATATATATATATATATATATATATATATATATATATATATATATATATATATATATATATATATATATATATATATATATATATATATATATATATATATATATATATATATATATATATATATATATATATATAGGGTGGGTCAAAAAAAAATTCAAAAACTACGGTATGCACAGACGTCAGGATGATGTTGTAACATTATATATCAAATTATATGGTCGCGCAACCCCCCCTACCTCTCGCATAACATTCCCTCCCCCTGAAAAGTTAGAAAAATAAATAACAATACCCCTTCTTTCTTCTAACATTAGCTCAGAATATGATAATAAGGTATAAGACATATTCTTACATACGCACACATCAAAGATATACACACAAATGCAATTCACATGCCCCTATCCCCTCAGATTTTAAGGAAAATGAAAAAGAAATCAACAATACTTATAAATTTCATCCCATTATTTTTATTTTAGACGATATATATAATAATTATATATATATATATATATATATATATATATATATATATATATATATATATATATATATATATATATATATATATATATATATATATATATTAGGTATGATTATAATTAAAATATAAAAGAAAGTTAGCATGCAAATTTTTGAAAAAAACGAACGAACTTTTTACCATTTACATTTTTATACATCAAAATAGTTATTGAAACCATTGGTTTTTTGCTGCCGAATTCGTTAAGTTATTCTCTGGACTGTATTGCATTCAAAATATCTGTTTTCATATCAGATTCTTACTTTTGACGCTTGCATAACTGCATTTACTGCATGCCCTACCCCCTGGCTGTGACATGCAAACAAAACGGTGTTAATTGGCTCATTTACAAATTGTTTTATTTCGCTAATTGTTAAATCTTTTAATACAGGGGACTGCTTCCTTTTCCCAATCAATCAAGTTTGAATAAACATCTGCATTAAAGCTTAGCATTTCAGACAGTTCAAAACCTCTTGCATTGGAATTCCTTTCTCTTGCTTGAATAATTCGTTGAACGCTTAAATCTCTTTTCTCTTTTCTTGTTTCCACTTACATTTTCAGGATGAGCAAAGTAAAAGTTGTTACTTAATACATGGCCCATAATCATAGAAAATTTTGTGTCCACAATTAGGCACATCAGGTACCAAAAATTACGTGCACCATCAGTTGCCTTTGTATGTGACTTTATCCGAGACCACCCTGGTGCGTAAACTTTCATTATTATATTTACTAGATTTTGAAGAGCCTTGCTTAGGTGTTTACTAGAAATGTATAACGTAAGATCTTGTTTACTTTTACTTTTGTTAGCCATCTGGCATGATGAAAGGTGCCTGAAGATTTCTTGGCTAATGATAGCGATATATTCTCTGATTTTGCACAAATACACATTTCATACAAATTTTTTTAGTCAGTGCTAATTTGCTTAATGATATCTTCGGAGATTTTTCCAAGGTTTCTGTTTACAAGTTCAAAATCAACTATCTCCAGCTTATTTACATCTTCATTTTTTTCCAATGGTACCCTTAAAAGTTTTTGGTCCTGAATGTTTGTCCATCAATTGTCCTTGAATATGTGTCTGAATGGAAGTTCATTTGCATGTAAGAGGCAAATTAACCACTGTGTCGGTCTTTCCAAATATATTTTAATCAGTCTCAAAGAATAGATTTAAGGGAGATCTCGCTATTAGAATCAATTAAGAGAGATATTTCATCAGTAATACATCGGACCTTGGCAGAATCTGGTGTAAAATGGGTCATATAAATAAAATCTGGTTCTTTTATAATAACAGAACGTTTTTCCAATTCAGTTCCATCTTTTCCTTTAGTTTAACCTTTTCTGCTGCTAAATCCAATGCATTCAATTTGTGTGCTTCCTAATTTCATTCTGCTGCTCGTCTCTTTGGCCAACAAGTTTCCTCTCTCTTTCAAATTTTTCCTATCCAACATATTACTTTCATTCAGTTTCCTCCTATCGTTTAATGCTGTATCGACTACAGTAGCTGTGAATTTATAGCTTAAACGGAACTTGTCAGCTGTTAGCTAAATGTTTATACACAAATCTATTTTGAGAATTTTCCCTAAGTTCAAATTCTGGAAGAAATTTTTCAACATTTCCGTTATCCTATATTTCCAATGTCTCTTCTTCCATAACATCATATATATATATATATATATATATATATATATATATATATATATATATATATATATATATATATATATATATATATATATATATATATATATATATATATATATATATATATATATATATAAGCACTAAGTAACACAACCATTATCAAAAGGAATCGGATGCAAACTGAAGCAAATGGAAAAAACGAGATTTTCGACTCACGATAAAAATATTTTTGAATGTGATATTTACACAAACTTGCCTTCAGCATCCCCATTTGTGCATATGTGTGTATGCATGTATATATGTATGTGTATGTGAGATTGTGTGTGCATATGTTTTATGCCTTACATAGCTAAACAGGAGGTCATGAGTAAATTCCATATGAAACACTTTGAAATTGATTTTAGAATCGAGAATAACGTAAAAGTGGGATAATGTGGGCGAGATGTAGGAGGCGGTACACAACTTTGAAATTTTGCGCACAGTATCAGACAGTGATAATAACGCCTGTGCATACAGTTGTTTTGACAAATTATAGAAAAAGGAATATTTCGACACACCCTAATATATATATATATATATATATATATATATATATATATATATATATATATATATATATATATATATATATATATATATATATATATATATATATATATATATATATATATATATATATATATATATATATATATATATATATATATATATATATATATATATATATATATATATATATTGTTTTCAATAAGTTTTTTTATGTACAAATGTCCAAATGTGGTAGTTGATTCAATGATTCAGGAGACTAAAAAAAAAAATCCAAATACGAATCTCAAAGTTCTGCAGAAGATTTTTCAAACTTTAAATTAAGCTTAAGATTTTTCTCTTTCTTGGCTAGAGATAGTTTTGGAAAGAATTCTGTAGCTTTATATTTCATTTAAAATTTCCTCTTCGTTTTTATCGTTGAAGAATATTTTTAAATGTGCGAGTGATATTCTTTGTTTAAAAATCAAGTACTGGCATTAAAATGTATCAATATTAGACTAGCTTTGGTCAATTAACATTGCTAGTAAATGTTATAATTACTAGTTTCGGATCTTTAAATTATTTAGTCCCTGACAAATTAATTGCTTAATATATGAAGATCAATATTTTCTTTCTTTTATATTTAGAATAATTTGACTAAGAAGGGTGTGTTAAAGTTATTTGACCTGCAATCCATTGACGTAATTAAAATCAATAAAACTATTAAAATTATATATTGAAGAGTTTACATTATTTGCATAGTCAATGATTATTACAGTCGAATATTCTGTCTGGAACGCTAAGCACGATTGTCTTCGTATACATTTTTGACTTGTGAGAAGAAGCCGAAATATGAAGATCCAGTTATGTTTACGAATATACTTATTCTTCGCGTCTGTTTTTGGACTTACACCATTTCGCTTTCGAAAATTTTGGGCTAAACCTATTCTGAACTTAGTTGCAAATTTGTATTGGAACTGCTGGTTTGTTTTCAGCATTTCTGAAGTTATTAATTACTTCATTTTACTTCCTTATAAAAA
>SEYY01004130.1:0-2500 GCA_009176605.1 Armadillidium nasatum
TGATGTGATGGTGATGTGATGGTGATGTGATGGTGATGGTGATGTGATGGCGATGGTGACGGTGACGGAAACTAAATATAAAATAAAAATAAAATAAGAAAACCAATAATAATAAAAATTCAAATGAGAAAAATAAAAATAAAAATATTAAAATAAGAAAAATTAGAAAAATAAAAATAAAATATAATTAATCAGAAATGAGTAAAATTTAAAAAAAATTAAAACAATAAATCTAAAAATAAAATGATTAAGAAATTAAAAATAATTAATAAAATTAAAATTAAAATATTAAAATAAACATTAAAAATTACAAATTAAACAAAATAAGAATTAAAAAAAAGAAACCTAAAATTAAAATATTTAAAAATATAAAAATAAGAAAACTGAAAATAAAATACAAAAACTTAGAAATAAGAAAATAGAAAATAAAAAATATTAAAAAATAAAATATTAAAGAAAATAACCTAAAAATAAAATATTTTAAAGAACTCAAAAACTTAAAAAAGTAAAATGAGAAAAGTCTGAAACCTAAATAAAGAAATTGAGCAACTTTACTAAAATTCAAATTTTTAACATTTTCAAATAAATTTATTCGGTCTGTCTCGAAACCTCGAGTCCTTCCTTCTCGTTCTACTCAAATTATTATTAGAAAAAGATGGAAGAAGTAGAAAGAGAAAGGAAAAACATATTTAGAGTTAAAAAAAAAAAATATATAATAGGGCAAGAAAGATAGAAGAGGAATAAAGATAAGGACAAAAAAGATATTTAGGAATTAAAAAGAAATAAGTAGTAGGATCAAAAAAGATAGAATAAAGAGAAAGGAAAAAAGGTATTAAGAATTAAAAAGAAATATAGGTTTTAAAAGGATCAAAAAAGATAGAATAAAGAGAAAGGAAAAAAGGTATTAAGAATTAAAAAGAAATATAGGTTTTAAAAAGGAAAAAGTAGTAGGAGCAAGAAAGATAGAACAAAGATAAAGATAAAAGGATATTATGAATTAAAAAGAAATAAGAAGTAGGAGCAAGAAAGATGGAATAAAGAGAAAGACGGAAAGGTACTAAGAATTAAAAAGAAATAAGTAGAGGGAGCAAGAAAGATGAAAGAGGAAGGAAAATAGAAAAGAAAAAGATATTAAGAGTCATAAAGAAATAAAGATATTAAAAAGAAATAAGGAGTGTGAGCAAGGAAGATGGAAGCGGAGAAAGATAAAGACAAAAAAGAAAGAGAATAAAGAGTGGGAGAAAGAAAGAGAAAAACTGAAAAAGAAACAGTGTATGAGAGAAAGAGAGTAAAGAAAAAGAAAAAGTAAGAATGAGAAATAGAAAAGGAAAAAGAAAGAATATAAGTAAAGAAAAAGGAAAGAGAGACTGAAAAGAAAGAAAAAAAGAGAGAGAGGAGAAGAAAGAAAAAGTAATTTAAGAGAGAGAGAAAAAGAAAGAGATGGAGAAACAGAGAAAGAGTGGAAAGGAGAAAGAGAAAACGGTTGAAAGGAAGAGAAAGAAAGAAAGATGAAAATAGAATAATAGAAAGAGAAAGAAAGGAGAGAGGGTAGAAGAGAAGGAAAGAAAAATAAAAAAAATAAATAGAATGAGAGAGAGAGGAAGAGAGGAAGAGTGAATGATAGAGAGAGAAAGGGACATTGAAAACGAAAGAGAGGAGCTGAAAAAAGAGAGAGAGAGATAGATAGATGGATAGATAGATAGATAAATAGATCGATAGATAGATAGATAGATAGATAGATAGATAGATAGGAAAAAGTAAGAGAAAAAGAGAATACTAAAAAGAACGAAAAAAAGAGAAATCGAAAAGGAAAGAGAGAAAAAGATATAGAAACAAAGGGTAAAAAATAGTAAGAAAAAAGAAGAAGATGAACAAAAAAATAGGAAAAAGTAATAAGAAAGAAAGAAAAAGATAAAAAATAGAAAAATATTGAGAAAAATAGAAAAAGATAATGAGGAAAAAGGAAAAGATAAAGAAAAAATAGAAAAAGATAATGAGGAAAAAGGAAAAGATAAAGGAAAATAGACAAAGATAATGAGAAAAAAAGAAAAAGATAAAAAATAGGAAAAATAGTGAAAAAAGAAAGATAAAGATAGAAATAGGAAAAATACAGAGAACAAATAGAAAAAGATAATGAGAAAAAAGAAACAGAAAGAAAAAAATAGAAAAAGATAGAAAAGCTGAAATTTCGAAACATTCCATCATAAATTACATAATAAAATTCAAAAGTTATATATATATATATATATATATATATTATATATAATATATATATATATATATATATATATATATATATATATCATATAATAGGCAGCAAAGCAGAAAATCTTCGGGTAAGAGGGTAATAGTGTGGTAGAGTAGTTGATGTGAATATTCAATGTTTGTTAGAAAAGGTTCGAGGTACCACAACCCTCTCGTCTTGTTCTTATTTACAACGGTAAGGCGGTGAATAGGAGTAGTCTAGCAACAGTGAAATAGATACCACAACACTCCGACC
>SEYY01004130.1:7500-15921 GCA_009176605.1 Armadillidium nasatum
TAGATTGTAAATGGAAGACATTTTTTCTAGAGCTAGAATGTAAATGACTCTCAAAAGCCTAGATATTATTCTCTAGAACCGAGAATGCAAATCTGACCTCAAAATCCTAGATGTTATTCTCTATAACTAGAATGAAAATGGAACCCTAAAGAGCCTAAATGTTGATTTCTAGAACTAATGTAAATAGGACCCTGTAAAGCCTAGATATTATTCTCTAGAACCTAAAGTGCAAATGTGACCTCAAAAGCCTTGATGCTATTCTCTAGAACTAGAATGTAAATGTGAGACTCTAGATCTTAGATGTTATTCTCTAGAACCTAGAGCGTAAATGGTATCCAATAGAATTATAATATATGGCTTAGTTGATTTACTCTAGATTTTAAATCATATCATCCAAAGAATAATGGTGAATTCCTCTAGAGTCTAGAATCTAGAGTCTAGAGTCTAGAGTGCTAATGGTATCCACAAGAGCCTAGAGCGTATATGGTATCCTTAATAATATAAATTGCAGGTGTATCTTCTAGACTTAATAACATGGATCCCATCCTCTAGAGCTTTTCTAGGATTTAGATAGTTTCCTCTGAATTCAGATGTTATATAGCATCCATTTAAAACCCCACCAATATATATATATATATATATATATATATATTATATATATATATATATATATATATATATATTATATTATTATATATATATTAGTATTATAATATATAATAGGAGGTTCCATTTTTTTAAGAGCATCTTTTAAGTAAAATTAAAATTAAATTAAAAAATAGACAAAAGGTATATTATATTATATTATATATATATATATATATATATATATATATATATATATATATATAGATTCTATATTTGAAAAATTGCTTAATTTATCTTTCCGATTCATAAGCAGGTTTGGATAGAACACCCACACTCTAACTTGTAAATATGACCTTTAAAATAATCTCTTAAATTAGTAAGACATATTTTTCTATTCTTTGATGGTTTTTGATCTCTTCTGTCGTCTTAAAATGTTTTCGACGTAGATAAACAAATGTTTAAACCTCATATCTAAATGGTTGCTAGGGCCACCTCAGAGAGCTGGGAGTTCTATTTGATGGCGGAATTTTTTTCTTCTCGCAGATACCAATTTCCGGGTTCTCCGCTTGTTGGAGTACTGCTCTAAATTGAGGTGGCAAGGTTTACGTGTTTTCTATAGGTTGAGTTTAAGGTTAAGATTATTGTCCGCTCTTTCTATTCTCGTGACTTTTACTTTGTACGTGCGTGGTGCCTTGTTCTTTTCTATGATATACGTGGAAAGAGAGGCACTTCACTCGTATATCCCTTTAGTCGTCTCGTAGCCAAGGGGTGCATTGCTCATTGCTCGGCATCAATTTTGCGTGGATTAGGCACTCAGGCTTGTCCGCTGTTTCCTCTTCTTTCCAGCACATGTTTGTGGAACTCTCATCTCTGTGTTTATTCAAATTGATTCAATATCTTTAGCCCGCGTCTACGCTAACTAAGATTTGAGTAGGTGAATGAGAGGTGGTTTTTTTTTTTTGGATTTTTTTTATTTTTATTCTTTAAATTAATAGTTTGTAGTGATGTGATTTTTATTCCAATTAATAAAATATATATATATATATATATTTCTATATATATATTATATATATATATATATATATATAATATATATATATATATTATATATATTATATTATGTTGCCTAAGTGTGATATTATATTCTAATTTTTAACTAAGTATTTTGGTAGCTTACTATTATTAAAGGGCGAAATTCAAATGTTTTCTTAAGTGTATGTTTATATTAATCAATCATGTAGTCTTAGAAGTGATACTATAATCAATCATACAGTCTTACAAATGATACTATATAATGGCTTCAACTCATAAATAAATTAAGATAATAGTATTTTTACAGTAAGTTTAGCAAATAATAATATAATATATTATAAATATATATATATATATATATTATATATATTATATATTATTTACGTTTTATATATATTTTTATTTATATATATTAATTAATATATATTATATTTTATATAATATATATATATTATTTATATATATATATATATATATATATAATATATATATAATATAAAAATATTTTATATAATATATATATATTATATATTATATATATATATATATTATTATACTATATATTTATATATTATATATATATATATATATTATATATATATATATATTATATATCATATATATATATATATATATTATAGACTTATATATCATATATATATATAATATATAATATATATATTAATAACCTACACAAAATATGTACATTTCTTCATATATATATATACATGTTTGCTTACAAGTTATATAGTATATATAATACATTATAATATATATAATATTATGTATATATATATATATATTTATATATTTATAATATTATTATTTTACTAATATAATTATCAAAATCAAAATCCGCCCCCAGGACCTTGGGTTCATTCGAGGATGAACCAAGGGTTTCCCGGGCTGACGGAAAACATCCGCTGTCTGGCCAGGCCTATCTCGGATGCCGATTTTGATCCCACCAGCAACAAGCACTCCGCTGGTGTACTTATTACACATCTGTGGGCGGAGCTAAGCGCAAGAGAGAACTGCTCAAATTTCCCTACTCCAATACGAGTCTCTAGCGTGCAAATCGAGTGCTTGATCGGATCTGAATATATTATGCAAAAAAAAAAAAAAAAGAATATATATAATATATATATATATATATATACATACATACATTAAAAAAATTTATATTTTTAATATTTTAAAAAAATATAATTAATTCCTTATTATATATATATATATATATTATATATATATATATAATATATATATATATATATATTATATATATATATATATATGATATTTGTTGCTACAATTATTTATAAGTATTTATTTATAATACTATTTTTTTTATTATTTTTTTTATTTATGTATTTATTTTTAATTATTTTATTTCTTTCCACAAGATCTAATTTTTTTTTTTATTTATTTCTTTCTATTGCAGAAGCCCCCCACAGCGTCGAAATCTTCGACAAATTTGCTGGCTCCCCCACAAATGGGGTATTGGGCCCCTACGAAGAGGGGGATTCCGTCATCCTCACCTGTTTTGTACATGGGGGTGAGTCACTATGAAAAATTTTTTTTTTATTGTTTTTAGATTATTTCAGTCAAAATCATAATAATAATAATAATAATAATAATAATAATAATAATAATTTATTTTTTTTACACTCAGGCACCATATCCCGCATGATGCAGTGGTGTCGACTTCAGAATTTCATAATATAATAAGTAATAATAATAATAATAATTAATAATAATTAATAATTAATAATATAATAATAATATAATTAGAGATAGGCCTGATTCCGGTACTATCCGTTTATCGGTTATCGGATTTTTTCGGCTCTCCGACTATTGCCAGATATACTACTATCCGGTCGGATATCCGGTAAAAATAAATTGTGGCATAAAATAAGAAAATAGTTCCAACAATTTAATCCTAAATTGAATATTAGTGCCGTGGCTCAAACGGTAGAGTGATTAATTTATGTGCTTGAGGGCGCCGGTTCGATATCACTTGGGGATCCTAGGTATATACTAGCTATAAAAGTTTCTCTCCTTGAATAGGGCAATGCCCGTGAGATGTGGAATTTTTATTTTAAAAAAATAAAAATAAAAAAAATGACCCTGTCAGCAAAAAAACCTGACGAGGAAGATCAAAAGGTTCAATATTCGTGTGCGTTTTGCATTCACCAAACCTTTTGCAAACTATATAAATATCTGCAAGTAGAGAGTGTGGTGCAGCACTCATAAGGGTAAAACTACCTAACAACGGAAAATAATCCTTTCTTAAGATTAATCTACCTTCACATTCTTCTGAATCTCAGACCGAGTTTACGAGTGGACACTACCCCAGGAATATGATCTTGACTACCTTATGCCACAGGTGAAGAACGAAAGAGGTTACGTCATAACTTTGGCAGCCATACCACCAACTAATGTAGCTGCCAGGGGTTTTGTACCCATTTTGGGGGGGGGACGAGGTTCACCCAATACAGCAAAGAAAGTTACGTGATGGTAGTACCATACTTAGATTATGGTACTGACATTCATCAAGATAAAAAGATTCCAATTCATCAAACCAATGTTGTCCTGACATGTTTTAATGATTATTATTATCACTATTTTTATTGTCATTATTATTATTATTATTATTTTTTTTTTTTTTTTTTTTTTTTTTTTTTTTTTTTTTTTTTTTTTTTTTTTTTTTTTTTTTTTTATTATTATTTTTATTATTATTATTATTATTATCAGAATCATTTTAAAATGGTCAAGATGAGGAAAAGGAAACTGAAGAATCAATAATAATTATGATAATAAATAATAAAATTAATAATATAAAATATAATAATAATAATAATAATAATAATAATAATAATAATAATATAATAATATGAAATGATAAAAATAATAGAATGTATAATAATGAGAGTAATAATAGAGAGTAATATAGATAATATAATTATATAATAATAGAGAGATTATATTATAGATAATATATAGTATATAGTTATTATAAGGTATTATATTATATTTAAATAAATACTGTTTTTTAAGTTTTGGTTTTCCCTCTTTAAATCTGAAAAAAATTTCTGAATAGTTCAAGAAAAATCTTCATAATTTCTCTCCTTCTCTCTCTCTCTCTCTCTCTCTCTCTCTCTCTCTCTCTCTCTCTCTCTCTCTCTCTCCTCTAATCTTTGAAATTTTTGGGTTCAAACTATCCCCACTGAGCTCTGCCTCTGAGCCCTCTCTAAAAGCATTTACATTTGAAATCACAGCAAAGGCTCGAGTCTCTTGACGACGTTCCTTAATAGCCTCTTCTTCAAAGATTTTCTTTTGTACCGTTACATTAAAGTTAGTTTCTCAAATCCCTCCTTGGCGCCGCTTACAATCCTCAGCTCCTTAGCAGAAGTTACTTTATTTTAGAATCTTGACCTGACCTCTTCTTTTGAATAAGTAAAGAGATGATGGGGGAGGGTAATAGAGGAAATCAGTGGGAGTTGAGGGATGGAGTGAGGGGAAAAGATAGGTACGTAAGGTAATTGGGAATAAAATTGAAGAGTAAAGATTCTGGAAGTAATTGGTTTAATAATAAAAATAATAATAATAATAATAATAATAAATAATAATATAAAATAATAATAATAAAAATAATAATAATAATAATAATCATCATCATCATCATCACCGTCCAACCCGATAGGTTGGTGCCTGTCTCTCAGATGTTACTCCTCCAGAATCTTTACGACGTATTTCTGTCCTCAATCATTCTGTTCTCTTCCACCACTTCCAGTGCCTTGCCCCTTCGTTGTATGGCTTCTGCCACAGCCTCCATTCATCTCTTCCTCGGTCTTCCCGCCGGTCTCCTCCCTTCTTGCCTCAATTCCAGCATCTCTTTCAGCCTCTCTCCCTCCTCCATTCTCTTCAGGTGTTCCTTCTGGTCTCCATTCCAGCATCACTTTCAGCCTCTCTCCCTCCTCCATTCTTCTGCTTGACCAAACCATCTCAGCTGGTTTCTTTCTACGTCATTCCAAAATTGATTCCACCCCAAGTTCCTCCCTCACCAGTTCACTCCTCATTCTATCTCTCAGGGATAGTCCCTTGATGACTTTGAGTACTCTTATTTCCGTAGCTTCAATTCTTCTCTTATGCACTCTATTCATTGCCCAACATTTCGAACAGTACAACAATATTGGTATCATTATTGTTTTATATATGAATACTTTATTTTGTTGGTATTCCTCTCTCCTTCAATAGCAGATATAGCATTCACACATTTTTGAGAATTTTACTATTTTCTAGGGATGGAGTGAAGTATCGGTATCGGTATCGGCAGTATCGGCATATTTTTGAGTATCAGTATCGGTATGGTATCGGTAGTAGTATTGGGTATTGTATCGGTATATTTTCAGGTATCGGTATCGGGGGAATTTTTAAGTATCGGTATCGGTAAAAATTTTGGTATCGCTCCATCACTACTATTTTCCATCTCAGCTCGCATTTCAATCTTCCATTTTTTTGTTGAAAGTCATTCCCTAGTAGAGTTATTAAAACCCTAGTTCCCTCTATGTTCACAACTATCTATTTTCCTATCTATATCTCACTGTCTTATTCATCATATCTCTCTCAATCACTCTCCATCATTCATCCTATCTCTCTCACTCACTCTCACTCATTCATCTTATCTCTCTCAATCATTCTCCCTCATTCATTATATCTCTCTCAATCATTCTTTCTCATCCATTTTATCTCTCTCACTCACTCTCCTTTATTCATCATATCTCTCTCAATCATTCACCCTCATTTATCCTGTCTTTTTAACTCACTCTCCCTTATTCATCTTGCTTCTCTCACTCTCTCTCATTCATCCTATCTCTCTCACTCACTCTCACTCGTTCATAATATCATTCTCACTTACCCTGCCTCATTCATCTTGTCTCTCTCTCTCTCTCTCTCTCTCTCTCTCTCTCTCTCTCTCTCTCTCTCTCTATTTCTCATCTATCCTACCTCTCTCACCCATTCTCCCTTATTCACATTATCTTTTCACTCACTCACTCTCTCTTATTTATCGTCTCTCTCTCTCACTCTCTCACATTCATCCTAGCTCTCTCACTCACTCTCCCTCATTCATAATATCTTTCTCACTCACTCTCCCTCACTCATCCTATCACTCTCAATCATTCATCCCCTCTTTTTAACTCACAGTCCCTGATTCATCTTCTCTCTCTCACTCCCTCTCTCTTATTCATCCTATCTCTCTCACTCACTCACTCTCTCTCTCTCTCTCTCTCTCTCTCTCTCTCTCTCTCTCTCTCTCTTATAAAACAAACAAAGAATTCTACATGTACTTCGGAAACTCTCATGTATAAATCTAATATTTCCCCCCACACATACACACACACAGACACACACACACACTTAAAAGCATGTACACGACTCTGGTAAAATCTTTTGTAAAAATGAATAAAAATGAATGAAAATGAAAAGCTATTGAATGGAAATAAGTTTTATCATTAAAAGGAAAAGGAAGAAATGCATTTAATTTTAATTTATATTCCTCTTATTATCGGAACAAAAGAATAGCTCTATCTATTTATACCTATTCTATCCCGATATTATCACCTAATATTATATATTATTAATTATATATATTATATATATAATATTATAAATATATATATATTATATATATATATATATATAATATATATATATATATATATATTAATATATATATATATAATATATATAATATATATAATTTTTTTTTTTTTTTTTTTTTCTTATTTCTTCTTCTCCTCTTTCTCTCTCTCACTCTATCAATTATCTATCTCACTCTCTCTTATCTCTCTCTCACTCTCTCCTTCACTTTTCTTTTTTATCTCTCTAATCTCCCTCTTTTCTCTCACTCTCTCTCTCTCTCTCTCACTCTCTCTCTCTTTTTCTCTTTCTCTCACTCTTTTTCTCTCTCTCTTTCTCTCTCTCCACATCTTTCTCTCTCTCTCTTTCTCTCCTCACTCTCTCTCCCTTCACTTTCTCTCTTTTTTTCTCTCTCTCACTCTACCTCTTTTTCTCTTTCTCTCTCACTCCTCTCTTTCTCTCACTCCACATCTTTCTCTCTCTCAATCTTTCTCCCCTTCACTTTCTCTCTTTCTCTCTCTCTCTCTCTTTTGCTCCATTGCTCGATTTCAGTTAATTAAATGCAAATACTTAAATGAAAGAATAAATAAATTAGGATAAATTAATATATTTAAATAAATTAATTGAAAAGCATTTAATATTTTCCCATGATTATGCACTCTGTATTTGTTTATATAAATTAATATTAATATTAATTTTTTGACTAATATTTTATATATATATAATATATATAATATATATATTTTATTATAATATATATATATATTATATATATATATATATATATATATATATATATATTATATATATATATATATTATATAATTTATATATATTATATATATATATATATATTATATTATATATATATATATATTATATATATATATTAATATATATATAATATATATCATTATATATATAATATAATATATATATATAATTATATATATATATTATATATTTATATATATATATATAATTATATATTAATATTTTTATTTCTAAAACTATGAACAAACTTCATACAAAAATGCCTCTAATGTTCGGTTAGTGTTATTAGTGTATTATTTCCGTAATTTACCATATAGGATATAGGATGATTTAACGGTATTGTTGACATTTTATCTTTGGCTAAAATAAAAGAATCGAACCTTTGCCTCA
>SEYY01004131.1:10000-45000 GCA_009176605.1 Armadillidium nasatum
GCGCATAGACACATACACATGCACGCGCTCACACACACATATATACGTATACACACATCTATATATACACACACATAAATATGCATATGCACAAATAAACACACATACATCTACACACATATACACAGACATATACACACACGCATACATGCACACAAATTCATACACGCATACACACACATTCATAAACATACATACATACAGGGCACACACACACATACACACACACACACACACACACACATATATATATATATATATATATATATATATATATATATATATATATATATATATATATATATATATATATATATATATATATATATATATATATATATATATAACGTTGTTAAATTTAAATGGTAACACATTCGTTTTAAGGTTTTAAAAGTCCTTATTATTAAATATCTAATTTAATATAGTTCGTTTGGAAGAGAATATCACTTATCTAACAGAGGGGGGGAGTGGTAGGGGAATCCGCTGTAGGGAGGCGAAACTCGAACAAGTGGGGTACTCTTCACAATTTGCTTTACATTCAGAGCACAGTCTGGTTTATACATGGGTATTGGGTATGGTGGTATTCTTGCAAGACCTCAACTGATGCTAATTGTTTTACATGTTATTAAAATTGTTCAAAGACTAAGAATAATAATAATAATAATAATAATAATAATAATAATAATAATAAAATATTACTATTAATTTACTTATTTATTATTTTATTTATATTTTTGTTTTTATACAATAGTCATTCCAGTTGTCCTTCATTTTTATAATTTTGTATACGTTAAATTACTGCCATTTCATCATATTTTTAGTTGCTAAAATTCGATTTCTTTTAAATACCTATTTATTTTTGAAAAATTTTTAAGTCAATATGTATTAACTATTGAAAAAAAATATTGAAATTTATTGTAATTTAACATTCTTTTAAAATTTTGTTTTTGTGTTTAGAACTTTAAAACTCAATGTTACTTACCATTGAAATTTGATATTAACATCATTTCCTAACGAACTACCGAAAAAAATGTTTACTGAAATCAGAGGTTATATATATATATATATATATATATATATATATATATATATATATATATATATATATATATATATATATATATATATATATATATATATATATATATATATATAGCTTGTAAATAAGAATAAAATTTAAATTATTTTTCCCTGCAAGTTTTATATTTTATAAATAGTGTTTCTGAAACTTTCTTTGCTCCAAGGGAAAGAAGGTTCAAGCATATTAGGTTAACCAAATTGGTAGCTGCTTCAGGAAGATTTGAATGTATTGTTTGAATGGAATATTTTAAAAGATAACAGAATACATTGATATCTTGTCTTTCAGATCTGGACAGTGATATTAAATTGGGAGGAGGATTTTAAAAAGTGAAATTGTAATGAAATTGAATTTGGTTTCTAGGATACTTTCTAAATGACTCTGGAGCTTGGTTTTAAGTTTATGGGGTTTTCCGATAGAGAGAGTTGAATAAGACGAAAGGAAATAATAGACGATCATGCACTTATCTTTACAGTAAGTCAGATTTACAGGTTGGAATGTCTACTAACATAGAATTGTGCTGAAATTAAAATGACTAAAAAAAAGTGATCTGACAAATCCATGAAATGTTCACTAGGATTATTAGCTATAAATTATTATCTAATATTTTCTGTAAGTTAATAAACCAGTCTACGAATTCTTCGTAATTTTAAAAAAAAGTTGATTATTTTGTATCTTCAATATATAAAAATACTACGGTGAGTTATAAAATACCGCTTCACCAGCAATGCAGGGGTCAATTTTTTTTAGTGTATTTTTTTAAGCAAATATTTCAGAAAAATTTGTTTAATGCTTTGCAATATATATCTTTTCTTAGCCAACGCCTCAGAGACTCGGAATTTTGTGGAGCCTTTTATTTGGGTGGAGACTAGGATTTTCTGCTCAGAAATTGACACCTACTATGGCCAATATTATTCATCCTTTTTCTGCAGAACTAAAGCGTCTCTTTGGAAAATTTCAGTTGATGCTTGATCTTTGTACAGAGTCTTGGAAACTTGACTTTCTGAACAAATTCTTGAACTTTTTGACTTTGACTTTGATACCAGAATATTTCTTTATCTTTTTTCCTTTTATTTATTCTTCTGGTGAGTTATGAAACTCTTCAGAAGAGTTTTACCACATCATTTTGATGTTTCCGATCCTAGGTCAACCATTTATATTGGTGTTAGCAGCCACCCTTACTGACATCTTTGCTAAAGATCTTCACTGGCTGATGTCATGTGTTTACGGACATTTTTCCTCCCATTCAACATCATAGGATTTTTTTTACTCGAAAATTGTCATAATACTCCAAATAACTCTCTTCAAACTCACTTTTGAGTATTAAATGGTTGGATCGTTCTCCAAATTACTACCACTATTACAATGATCTTTTGAATTTTAGGTACTCTGCAAAAATTGTCCTAACGAATCGTTGGGACATGTGACAAAAATGTCACAGTAAAATTTTCAATAGAAAAAGACATATTAAACATAAGAGAGTAGCTTCGCAGATTTATTTTCCAATAAGATGAAAAACTGAAAAAAATTTGTGACATTTTTGAAACTTGTCCCAACGATCCGTTGGGACAATTTTTGCAGTGTACATATATATTTTTTGCAGTTCTTGGAAGCCTTTCTACATGTCCTATATCTTGTTATTGTTAATTTGATTACTTCAGACTAATATAAGTGGATAGTTTTAACTCCTTCACTATAACGAAACAACCAGTCATGTGTGAACCAGTACTACTTATCACTGAACCAAATTCATTTGAATTAACCGGTCGAATGACACATTATTATTATTATTATTATTATTATTATTATTATTATTATTATTATTATTATTATTATTATTATTATTATTATTATTATTATTATTATTATTATTATTATTATCAGCATCACTTATTATTATTATTATTATTATTATTATTATTATTATTATTATTATTTTATTTATTATTATTATTATTATATTATTATTATTTATTTATTATATTATTATTATGTATTATTATTATTATTATTATTATTATTATTATTATTATTATTATTATTATTATTATTATTATTATTATTATTATTATTATTATTATAGTCCAGTAGGTCTTATGGAGAACTTATATCTTAGCCAATGTGGATAGTTAAAAAATATAATTGGGTATATATATATATATATATATATATATATATATATATATATATATATATATATATATATATATATATATATATATATATATATATATATATATATATATATATATATATATATATATATATATATATATATATATATATATATATATATATATATATATATATATATATATATTTATATATATATATATATTATGTTTTTTTTATTGTTTTTTTTTTACAAAACGCCACCACTCACGGGCAGAGCCCTTTTCAAGGAGGGGGCACACACACAAGGACAAACTCACACAAACACACACACCTAACGCACAGCCCTCAGGTGGGCGCAGACGGAAGACTTGAAAGAGTGGAAGATTAAATACAGTTGGAAAAATGGAAGATGGTAGAGAATTCCACAGAATAGAGGTGGCTGGAAAGAAGGAGGTATCACAACGGGCTAGCCTGGGATTCCCTACGTCCACACAAAGTTGGTGCGAAAGCAGGGCACCCCTCGTGCAACGAGGACGACGCAACGGTGGAGGAATGCGAGAGGCCAATTCACTCGAGCACCTGCCATTGTAGTACCTGTAGAAAAGAGATAGCGCGCCAACGTCACGTCGCAGAGACAGAGGGTCAAGAGAGTTTGAAAGTAGGGACAGTTTATTAATCTCATAGCTTTTGACTCAACCCTATCCAGAAGAGAGGAGGAGCCAGAGCCCCCCCAAATGTGAGAACAGTACTCCATACAAGGGCGAATAAGACTCTTATATATTTGGAGTAACTGCTCAGAAGAAAAAAACTCTCGCAACCTGAACAGAACTCCCAGCTTCTTAGAGGCAGCTTTAGCAACCATTGTGATATGTGGTTTCCAAGACAGTTTGTTGTTTATGTTTAGACCAAGAATGTTAATGTTATTTACAGGTGAGACGGGAGAGCCATCGAAGAGGATAGGAAAGTTAGGAGGTGTTTTTGAGAGGGAGATGTAAAGAAGTTGAGTTTTTAAAGAGTTGAATTTCACAAGGTTGCTATGTCCCCACCGGGAAATCCCATCCAGATCGGCAAGAATAGAATCGGAAAGTTGAAGACGAGAAGCAACTCTAGAAGCAAAAGAGGGAGCAGATTTGAAATGAGTAGAAGAATGTAGAGTTGAATCATCAGCATAAGAGTGAACAGAGTTAGAAGTGCAGTGGAGAAGATCGTTAATGAAAAGTAAGAATAAGGTTGGAGATAAAACAGAACCCTGAGGAACACCACAGTTGACAGAAAAGGAGGAAGAGGTCGCTCCATCTACAACTGCCGAAATGGAACGATCTGAGAGAAAACTAGACAAGAGTAAGCAAAGAGAAGGAGGAAACCCAAAGGAAGGGAGCTTAGAGAGTAGTGACGCATGCCATACCCGGTCGAAAGCCTTGGATATGTCAAGCGCCACCACACAAGACTCCCCGAAGTCCCTAAGGGCAGAAGACCATACATCAGTAAGATAGGAAAGTATGTCACTAGTTGACTTCGAGCGACGAAAGCCATACTGGTGATCAGAGAGAAGAGAATGAGACTCCAAATGATCCAGGAAATGAGAGTTGAGGAGAGTTTCAAAATTTTTAGATAGAACACAAGTGACAGCTATAGGTCGATAGTTAGAAGGGTCAGAACGGCTACCTTTTTTCAGGATCGGCTGAACAAACGCACGCTTCCAGCATAGAGGAAAAGTATTAGTATTAAGGCATAGAGAGTAGAGCTGAACAAGGACAGGGGCCAACTCGGAAGCACACTCCCTCAGAACACGAGGGGGAATGCCATCCGGGCCACTGGCCTTCCTGACGTTCATAGATTTCAGGATCCTATGCACCCGATCATGAGTAATTATAGGTAGAGGCATGGGACACCTGAGAGGAGAAGGAGTAGGAGGAGGGATGCCAGAATCGAGCAGGGTGGAATTAGATGAAAAAAGGAGGCCGAAGAGATTAGCCTTTTCAGAAGGAGTATTAGCTACAGAACCATCAGAGCGAATAAGAGGAGGAAAGGCAGATTTACAAAAGTTGTTAGAGATATTTTTGACAAGAGGCCAGAAATTTTTATCAGTAGGAGAGCCATGGAGGTCAGCGCACTTCCTTTTAATGAAAGTACGCTTAGTCCGTCGAAGAACATCCCTGCATCGATTCCGGGCTGAATGAAAATTAGCAAGAGTGATAGGAGAAGGAGAGTTTTTCTATTCACGATAAGCATTGTCTCTCTCCCGGAGGGCAAGAGAACAATTGCCATTGAACCATGGATTTTGAGGAGAAAAAGATTTAGTTGAAGATGGAATGAATCTGCCCATCCCTTCAAGGATTACTGCCCTACCTTTTCAGCAGAGACAGAAGCGTCCCCGAGACAAAGCAAGATTCACTCCAATGATAGTTAGCAAAGAAGCGGCGCATTGCCCCCAATTAGCCCGATTAAAGTGCCAGAAAGTACATTTAGGGCATGGTGGAGCTGTTGGAGAGAAAGCATTATAACTAAGAGCTATAAGATTATGGTCAGAGTTACCAATAGGAGGGAAAATGGTGTATTTATAACTAGAAAGAGTAGTGGTGAAGCATAAATTAAGTGTATTCAAGAATTGGTTAGGACGATCTGGAATGTGTGTGGGTTCCCTAATCAACTGCTCTAGATCGTTAAGAATGCTGAATGAATTGGCCTCCCTCCCACCTGTATCAGTATGAGAGGAACCCAACCACTCAGTGTGGTGTACATTGAAATCCCCTAAATAGAGGACCTCAGCATTTGGATGAGAAGAAGTGACAGTCTCGTGAGTAGTAGTAAGATATTAAAAAAAGACTGGAAAATCTGTTCCATTAGGGGAGCAGTAGCAGAAACACAAGATAATTGTAGTAGTAGGAAGACAGATTTTGAGCCATAAAGCATCGAAATTAGGAGATTCTAGATTTACGAGACGTGTCACAGGAGTGTTAATGTTAATATAGGCACAGACTCCACCATTTAGACGGAAATTGTGAAAAAAGTTGTAGTTAGAGACATTAAGATTGCTAGAGAAAGAATCCCTGTCCAGCTGGGTCTCAGACAGAAGTAAAAGGTTAGGAAGAGAGGTAGTGAGGTAGTGTTCAACAGACGCGAGATTAGAACGAAGGCCACGAACGTTAGCAAAGGTAATAGAAAGCCCCCGTCTACGCCCAGCCCCACGAACACTCAAATTAGGCATTTAAAAAAAAAAAAATCAAGCACACACGCACACACTCAGACACGCACGCTCGCACACACGCACTCACTAACTCACTCCCGCAAGCAAGCACACAATACAGTAACCTAATTAAAATAATTATTGTTAAAATTATTAAAACTATTAAAATCAATTTTGAAAATATTAAAACTATAATTATTAAAACAAATAATGATGTAAAATTTATACTACAGAGATTCAATTTATTGATCGAAGAAAATAAGTAGTTAGCTTAAAACAGTAAAAGTTTACTTACGGTAAAATTAAAACCATACTTATCTTTCACTGGTCAAGCTCCCTTGACAATAAAATAACCTATAATTAATTAAAAACACTAAAAAAAAATTAAAACACAGAACACTGAAGAAAAATAAATGAACAACACATTTAACACACACACACAAAAAAAAAAAAACACTAGCTATAGAGAACTATAAAACACAACCTTTCACTAAGAAAAGCCAAACACTCAAATATATATATATATATATATATATATATATATATATATATATATATATATATATATATATATATATATATATATATATATATATATATATTATATATATATATATATATATATATATATTATATATATATATATAGTTGTAGTTATTATGCAGTTGTTTTTGTTATTATTTTTTATTTATTACTTTTTTTTTTTTTTTTTTGTCAGTTTTTATTTCTATTATTATTCATTTTTTTATTTTATTACTTTTTTTTTTTTTTTTTTTTTTTTTTTTTTTTTTTTTTTTTTTTTTTTTTTTTTTTTTTTTTTTTTTTTTTTTTTTTTTTTTTTTTTTTTTTTTATTTTTATTAAAATTATTATTATTATTTTATTATTATTATTATTATTATTATTATTATTATTATTATTATTTATTATTATTATTATTATTATTATTATTATTTATTATTCTTTATTATTATTATTATTATTACATAAGCGTAGAGACTTAAGTAACATGAAGTTCGTCAAACGAAATGTGATGATGATTTGGTGCTTCTTGTGACATGCTCTCATATTATTTTTGTTGTTGTTGTTGTTGTTTATTATTGAAAGCAACCGATTCTTACTGTCAGTTGCCAACACGCAAAACTCTAGGTGACATTATTACAGGATACGTTCTTACTATTCAAGACAGATATATACGACCTTTCACACTTGGTCCATTCGTTAGATGTGATCTTACTAAGGAGTTACAGCTCGTTTCATAGATAACTGGTATTTATGTTATATATATATATATATATATATATATATATATATATATATATATATATATATATATATATATATATATATATATATATATATATATATATATATATATATATATATATATATATATATATATATATATATATATATATATATATATATATATATATATATATATATATATATATATATATATATATATATATATATATATATATATATATATATATATATATATATATATATATATATATATATATATCATATATATATATATATATATATATATATATATATATATATATATATATATATATATATATATATATATATATATATATATATATATATATATATATATATATATATATATATATATATATATATATATATATATAAAAGTATCTTATGGGCATTGCCCAATTCTAGGAGAGGAAATTTTCTAGGTAGTATATACCTAGGATCCCCAAGTGGGATCGAACCAGCGCCCTCAAGCACGTGAGTCAATCACTCTACCATTTTGGCCACGGTAGACGGCGAATGTACTTGCAAATATATTTGTAGACATCACATCGCATAAATAATTATTGAGGAATGTAAAGAAATCATTAAGAAATTGAAGAAAATCTAAGACTGCAAATATTATAACCGATAATGATGCAAATAAGAAATCTGCTTTTTTGGTCCCAAGATTTTATGCATCAACCACTGCTGAAGGTTAAGGTGGTGACTCGAAAAATAATGATCAATACCATAGTTTTTAAACATATTCTTGAGTTGCTTGAAGTATTAGCAGCCGAACATAATTCCTACTTTGTTCATACTTTGCAGTTAGTAGTAAAAGATGATCTTAGAGAAGGACGACAGTTAGATATAACTTTGAACAAATTTTCATAGTCGACAATAGCTACACTGCAAAAATTGTCCTAACGAATCATGGGACAATTGGTAAAATTGTCCCAACGAATTTTTTAGTTATTTTCTTATTAGAAAATAAATCGGCGAAGCTACTTTCTTATGCTTAACATGTATTTTATTTTCTATTGAAGATTTTACTTTGATATTTTTGCCACATGTTCCAACGATTCGTTAGGACAATTTTTTAAGTGTACGAATGTTCTAGTAGGAAAAAAAAAATTTAAAATATGGTTGGGCTCTGAAATTTAAGAGCTAAAATTATCGGATTCGATTTGTAAATTCCAGAATAAAATTAACAGTTTAAGTATTCCAACGTTTTGAGCACTTGATTGAAATTTTTTTTAAGATAAGCTAAATAATTTTGAGCCGCTTGAGGATACTACTCCCTCGAGCTTAATTATCTCATGTGTTAGAGGACTAAAGTATTCTTTTGAGCATATGCAGACAAAACTTAATAATAATCTGGTATTTTAACTAGAAATATCTATACAAATATCCTCTTTAGTTGAATGAAAATAAAAAATCGTATCATTTGTACTAATAAACCCAAGGTTTAAACTGGACTGCTGCTCGGAAGAGGAAAGAGAATCCTAAGGTCTTACTTTCATGAGATAGGATAATTGATTTTCGATTGGATTAATTTTCAGAGGATATACTGGGGATCAAATTTCGGAAATCCTTCACTAAAAAGGAAAAAAAATTCTCTTATCTCTTACTCAACTCAAAACTCTCCAGACACAAACCAAACGCAGAAACACGTGAATAATGAATACAGGGATAGTAAGCCTTGTATTTCTCACAAAATAATGTGCAGACATATTGGAAGAATCATGAAGAGATGTTTCTAATACTGGCATAGATGGCACAAATATACTTGACTATTCGTTCATCTTCTGCGACAATGTAAAGAGTCTTCAGCTTTGCTTGAAAGACCTTTCACCCAAACCAATGCCTGTTGACCGACAACTATACTTTAAAAATTGTATGTGAAATGCAACAATAAATAAATTATACCTTAAATTTTTACCTTTGGGAAACAAAGAATTTAAGAAAAAAGCTAAATTATTTTTCAAATACATTTTATTCACTATTTACCTTATTTAAATTCGTGTATCTTTTACTATATTATTTACAATAATTCAGAAATTAGGAATGAACCTCAATAGCGCAGTTTTACTTGCACTAATGTAAAAAATTTGTTATTTTTTTAAATAAATTTTTTAGATAATTTTGTTTTTTAGATAAAAAAAAAAAAAATGAAATTTACCTGCAATTTTACTTAAGTATTATCCACATTTCCTGTGCTTGAACAATTCTGTGGTATTTTTATTTGTACTCAGGTACAGGGACCTTTATTTGGACTAATTCGTGATATATATATATATATATATATATATATATATATATATATATATATATATATATATATATATATATATATATATATATATATATATATATATATATATATATATATATATATATATATATATATATATATATATATTCATTGAGGGTGGAAGTAAGCTTCTAATTTCATATTAAGCGCTATGAACATTATCTTCATGGAACACTGCGATAATTTTAAAATTTTAAAAGTCGTTGAAACGTTACGCCTTCACAAAACAATCTTCCTCTTTGAAGGTATCATGAAGACACATTATCTTCCTCTATGTAATAAAATCTTCTTTCTCTTCTTCCCTTTCTTCTTACTTTTCTCTTCACCTTCTTTGTGATCTTCGTAAGCCTCAAAAGCGAAGATTTAAAGTTAGCAGAGAACTTTGCATTTAGACTAATCTTCTTACAAGCTTTACTCAAGTGAGGAAGAAGTTTCTATGTTTATTTATTTATTAGTTCTTTGATTTATCAGTTCGATATTACTTTCCCCCAATCTATTTTCCACGGAAATTATAATTAATTGCTTCAATAACCCCATTCCCCCCTCCCACTCCTTCTCTTACCCACTCATTTTGCTTATCCACTTCATATACACTTCAATTTATATATATATATATATATATATATATATATATATATATATATATATATATATATATATATATATATATATATATATATATATATATATATATATATATATATATATATATATATATATATATATATATATATATATATATATATATATATATATATATATATATATATATATATATATATATATATATATATATATATATATATATATATATATATATATATATATATATATATATATATATATATATATATAATATGAGCTGGGCACTTGCGCGATTAAGTGCGCTACTTGACAACTGCGCTAGTCGCGCACTACCGAAAAAGTAGCTCAGACATCAGGAAAAATCGGGCAGTTTCAGTAGCACTTCGAAAAATTTTTGCGCAACTTAATTGCGCGAGTTTTCGAAAAATTGAAAACATTTATTGTTTCCAAAAATATTTTTCGCCGTCTTTTTTTTTAAGAGTCATTAAATTGAAGTGCTAACTTTTTAATCTGACTTATAACCCTTTAATCAAATTAAAAGTTAATTTGATACGACTATGCATATATATCTAAGAATTTTCGATTTATTTCACTTAGTGACTTGGTTAAAATTTTCATTTGTTTCTTGCCTATTTTGAAAATTTGATGTTAAAAATCATTTAGCTTCAATTATTCACCAAAAACATAACCGATGCGCTAACTGCCGGTGCGTTAAATAGAATTGTATTGAATATATTATAATTTTTATGAGTTTGATTCATTGAGGAGCTAGACTGCTAAGAGAATATTCTCAATGCAGTTAATGATTGATTGATTAATTAATGATTTATAATGGTTTGTTAATGATTATTTATTTTATTTTGTATTTATTATAAAATTAGATATAAAATTAGATATATAATTTTTCAACCATAACAATTCGTCTGTCAGGGTTTATCATTCTTCGGTCCTTCTCCTCTTCCATCTTTATCAATTTATATACTCCTTACAGTTATCGTACAAGTCAGACATTTAAATAATTATTTTTTTTATTTCTTTCCTTTATTATTTATCATCTATTTGGTAATTATTATTGAGTCATTTTATATTTCAAGATTATTTTTTTTCTCACTATTTTATCTTTAAATAATTATATTAATGACAGACAGTTAATTAATTCTACGTCTGTCAGGGTCGTATATTGAAAATTTAAAATCTTTTTTTGTTTCGTTTTAGCTTTCATTTTTGTATTTTATGATAAAATTATTCTACATATTTTTTTTTTTATATTTTACATTACAAATATTTAAATTGTAAAATAATCCTTTATCAAAAATGGAGTTAATGTTACCTCCCCTCCCCTCCCCCCCCCTCCCCTCCCCTCCCCTCCCCCACGTCTTTCATATACTGAATTTCAATTGGCAGAGCCATATTTTGACTGTGGTGTTTCTTTTAACTAAATCATTTTTTTTATTACTTGTTTATATAATCATTCCTCAAAGTGAAGGAGTGTTTAATGGTATATAAAGATAAACTATATTTCACTCTTAAAAACTACTAGAAACCTTTTTTGATTATTTAATTTAAAGTTTGGAAATGACAGATGTGAATTATATTAGAGGAAGTAAAACTTTATTTCAAAATTGTAAATTTGAAAGGTATTTTTCTTTTATATTACATAGTTTATAGTAGATTTTAGTGTCTAATTCCAAAGTTTATACGATTTTAATGAAGAAAAAAAAAAAAAGGAAGTTATGATAATATGGAGATAGAGAGTAGGTTTCTTTTCCGTCGACGTGATTACTTTAAAATACAAATCCCCTTTTTGGAGAATTTTCTTCCAGTTAGACGAAACTAGACACAAATTCTCGACAATTTTTGTCGACAATTATTCTTTTCAGTTTGAAGTGTCTACGATTCGACCATATATGAAAAAATTGTCTCTACTATTTTGCCAATATAGTACTTTTTTTATCGATACAATAACGTACTTTTTTATTATTATAATTATTACAAATATATTATTTTTGTTTTTATCGATAAGTAAACCTATTATTGTTATTTTTATTGCAATTATTATTATTATTATTATTATTATTATTATTATTATTATTATTATTATTATTATTATTTAACATTTATAAGGATATATAACTTGTAATATTGAAACCTTTTCTGAAGTCGCGCGTTAGTCTGAGGGTCTGAAAAGTAGCGCAGTTGCGCTTTCGCCAACTACCTTTATCTCGAGCCGCGCAGTTGCGCTTTCGCCAACTACCTTTATCTCGAGCCGCGCAGTTGCGCTTTCGCCAACTACCTTTATCTCGAGCCGCGCAGTTGCGCTTTCGCCAACTACCTTTATCTCGAGCCGCGCAGTTGCGCTTTCGCCAACTACCTTTATCTCGAGCCGCGCAGTTGCGCTTTCGCCAACTACCTTTATCTCGAGCCGCGCAGTTGCGCTTTCGCAAACTACCTTTATCTTGAGCCACGCAGTTGCGCTTTCGCCAACTACCTTTATCTCGAGCCGCGCAGTTGCGCTTTCGCAAACTACCTTTATCTTGAGCCACGCAGTTGCGCTTTCGCCAACTACCTTTATCTCGAGCCGCGCAGTTGCGCTTTCGCCAACTACCTTTATCTCAAGCCGCGCAGTTGCGCTTGAGCACTACTCTCAAATAAGTAGCTCTGATTATATATATATATATATATATATATATATATATATATATATATATATATATATATATATATATATATATATATATATATATATATATATATATATATATATATATATATATATATTTCATTGGCAACTTAATGAACTTATTGGCAGGCATTAGTAATTAACCTTTATTAGGAATTGCCGAATACTATTTGGGAAATTGGAGGCAGGATCATCAAAATTTAAATTTGAGATTAATTTTCCTAATGAAAATTATATATATATATATATATATATATATATATATATATATATATATATATATATATATATATATATATATATATATATATATATATATATATATATATATATATATATATTATAGAAAATTAGGTGCATATTCGCAAGAATTTATTCAAACATTTTAGATTCAAAATGTTATAACTTATAAATATTTTGCCATATGTTCTTAATTATTAATTTTATAATATATAAAAAAAAAAAAAAGGAATTTTTTTTAGCCAATTTATATTTTTTTATTAATTAAAAAAAAAAAAGTTTGATCTTTTTAATAACGTATCTCATCTTAACATTATATATATATATATATATATATATATATATATATATATATATATATATATATATATATATATATATATATATATATATATATATATATATATATATATATATATATATATATATATATATATATATATATATATATATATATATATATATATATATATATATATATATATATATATATATATATATATATATATATATATATATATATATATATATATATATATATATATATATATATATATATATATATATAATAGTGTTTTAGTCTGCTAAAACTCACAGACTATTTCTATATAGAAAATTAATGTCTGCTATTGGACTCGAACCAGCGACCTTTAAGAAGGCAGTCTTATGCGTTATCCTTTGCCTGAGTTGCGGTCGGGGAAATTCTTTGGGATTTGACGTTGCAACGGTATGTTGTGAGCAAGTTTCGAATGATTTCCTTTTGTATCGCCGTGGCCTAGTGGATAGCGCATAACTACCATCTTAAAGGTCGCTGGTCCGAGTCCAATAGCAGACATTAATTTTATATATATATATATATATATATATATATATATATATATATATATATATATATATATATATATATATATATATATATATATATATATATATATTAAAATTAAAATAATAATAATAAAAAAAACTTTAAAAAAAAAAAAAAAAAAAAAATAAACACAAGTTAAATACATATATATTATAAAAATATTTATTTAATTAATCATATTTCAAATAAAATCTTTAAAGTAATTATAAAGTAATATTTAGAAATGTTAATCTTTCTTAAATTAAAATATTTAAATGTTTTCTTGTAATATGATTACTTATTTTTATATAATAAGTTATTCGTTTATTTTTATATAATGATTTATATTTTATATTATATTATATTATTAAATATTTAAAAGTGAAATATTAAGATATATATATATATATATATATATATATATATATATATATATATATATATATATATATATATATATATATATATATATATATATATATATATATATATATATATATATATATTATCTTGCAAGTTATAATACTTTATCTTAAAAAATTTAGCGTTCGTTTTCCATTAAACTTAAACTTTACCTCGTTTCAAAATAGAAGCATTCATTTCGTTCATCTATTTCTTAGTTTTAAGATCATTAAATTGTTTTATTTCTTCATTTTTAGTTACATTTTAGCAGACGACTTTTAAAAGCTCTAGTTTCTTGATTATTATTATTATTATTATTTTTTGGAAGTTTTATAAACGGGTTCGATGAAATATTAAGTTTCTTAATTTGTATTTAAATAACTAACTTAGAATTATTATATTATTAGAATATCATTTTTAACAATATAATTGTATAGAACTTATATTTACTAAAAGAAAACGTTTATATTGACTTATTAATTATTTTATATATTTTAACTTTAACCCCTTCATAATGAACCACATCTGCTTATTTAATATTTCCATTATATGTTAATATGTTTTTAATTATATTGTTTTAAATAACCAAAGTTGATATAAAAAATAGGTTAAATACATATTGAAGAACCTTTAATGTATATATCATGATATAAACTTATAAAATTTTGTATAATTAATTTCTAAAGATAAAGTTTTGATATGATTTAGTTAATCATTATTAAAAGGATTGTAGTATATTTTTATATGTTTTTTATTTATTTTTATTCTTATGTTAATATGAAAGAAAAGAAATTGTTAAAACATCTATTTAAAGAAGATTTATAAAAGAAGTTTCTGGATTAAGTCAGACTGAAAACTTGACTAGTGGCCTATTGACGATAACAGGGGCAAACCATCGAATTCGGTCGATTTAAACCATTTTATTCAATTAGCCAGTGCTGAAAGTCCCCTATTGCTTAAGCACTTATCTAAAGGAAAGAGTCCTGAGAGATGCTTAATATCTCCTGTTACGAGGTGAACTACTTGGATCCTAAAGGAGGCATGGTTTAATGTGTCTCAGCCTTTACTGAAGGAGCGGTTTAACTCCTTCAAGTATTGAATTGATTTAAGGTTCAATAGTAGGGAAACTGACTTTAAAACCTTTGAGGGTTTTTTTTTTTTTTTTTTTTTTTTTTTTTTTTTTTTTTTTTTTAATAGCTTTTTGCTGAGAAACGATGGGCAATATCGTTTCATGTAACATATTATAAAAACTGTAAAATTAATAACATCTAAAAGTAGAACTTACAACTCCGATCCACTCGAAATAACCACGTCTACCAGCTTACACTTTTACTATCTTGAAATTTATTCAATTATAAATAAATCTATTTATAAATTAATACTGTTTCATTTAGCCACATTGAAATTTGTCTAGCACATTTTTTTTTTTATATATATTAAAGGTGCAAGGAGACCTAGTAATTTTTATCAACATCAACAATAAGTGGGAAAGGCTCTTACAGCCTTTTTAAAATTATATATATATATATATATATATATATATATATATATATATATATATATATATATATATATATTATATATATATATATATATATATATATATATATATATTTTTTTTATTTTTTTTTTTTTTTAAATGATATAATGTTGACCACAAAGGTATTTAAAATTATATTTATTCAAAACACTAAAAAAAAATTTTTAATAAACACTTTTATTTAATTGAATATGCACTATTTTTATTAGGAATAAACTCGGTTTACCTGACTAGTTTAGGAATTCACTATACGTATAACAATGTTTGCAGTAGTTATTAGTCATTAGTATGATTGACTGTAAAATAATCTTGAATTAATTAATTAATAAAAGTCATTACTAACATCGTACGCCTGGCAGAACTTTCGTGTTAAATTAGACTGTAAAAAAAGGAAATATATATATATATATATATATATATATATATATATATATATATATATATATATATATAATATATATATATATATATATATATATATATATATATATATATATATATATATATAATACCTTCAATTTACAATCTAATTTAACACGAAAGTTCTACCAGACGTACGATGTTAGTAATGACTTTTATTATTATTATTATATATATATATATATATATATATATATATATATATATATATATATATATATATATATATATATATATATATATATATATATATATATATATATATATATATATAAATTAATCTTTAGCAGAAACAGAAAGACAAAAAATGAATGCAACATATACCTGTTTAATTAAGATTTACATAAATTAATTAAGAATACCTGACGCTTCGGTTTAATGAATACTAAATCCATCATCATGAGAAAACAAAGCTGAAAGAAAAAGGAAATAACGCAAATGAATTGATCAAAATAACAGAAAATTAGAAATATACACATTAAATATAGCATAAAATGTTTAAAATTTTAAAGTTAAAACAAAACACAGATTTGAAACTGAACAAGGAAAAAAAACACATTAAAAGTATATAAAGAACTGGAATGAATATTGGTTTCTATTGAGATTAAAATTTTAACAAGCGAAATACAGACAATACAAGGTAATGTATAAAAGGCACGTATATAATGAGTCAAAATGTAAGATATATATATATATATATATATATATATATATATATATATATATATATATATATATATATATATATATATATATATATATATATATATATATATATATATATATATATATATATATATATATATATATATATAATATTTTTTTTTTTTTTTTTTGACAAAATAACTAAACATTTATATAGGGACCGACCGGTGCTGGAAATTTGCCGGGGACGGTGCCGGGGTCGGGGCTCTGACCTGGGTTGTCTGAAATTTGTAAAGAGTTCAAAAGCACTAAAATTTTAGGTTAAGAAAATTAAATATAAATTTAATTGAAGTTTATTTACTTATAAGGAAGGAGTAGAATAGTCAACATTCACTTAAATTAATGATTATATGCATTTTTTCCGAAAAAATATTAGAAAATTACAGATTTTGTATAATAAAAGTTTTTAAAAATATAAAAATTAAAAAAAAACATTTTGATTCATAATTAATAGTAATTCAACAGGTTTACCTAAATATGACCCTAAGGTAAAGTTTGAAAAAATGTAAGATATAAAATTATTAATATAACCTGTATTTATACATATCATTATTTTATTGCCATGTATCAGTCAGGAAATTAGAAGAGGATCTCCGTATGCCCCAAGTAAAAAAATTTCAATCAAATCTTTATGGAGTATGTAAAATCAAAACACAAAGAGGAACATTCACTAGCAGAAAAGGAGTGGTGAAAAGAAACAGAAAAAAAGAAAATATTTAAAAAGGAAGAAAAAAATCTTAATTTCTTATATTTTGTTTGATTTTTTTTTTTTTTTTTTTTTTTTTTTTTTTTTTTTTTTTTTTTTTTTGCTATTTGACTGATTGAGCCGAAATTTTCAGTGTATATGCATTTTTTCCCAAAGTTCTAAGTTGATTTCGAGTGTTTTTCTGAGTCTATAACGATTTGAAAGTTATTTGGACTCAAAGTTGAAAAAAATGAATAGCTGGGTCAAGCCACTGGTCCATATAAGCTGAAAATTTAACTAAATAATCTTAGCCTCAATTTCTTGCATTAGTTGGAACAGATTTTTGATATCACGTCTAGAAAAAAAAGTTATAAGCACTTGAAATTTTTTTGAAAAATTCGTACCCTTCCGGAGTAAAAATTATTTTAAAAAAAACAAAAAAAAGACGCTACTTACTAATTTTTTTATTTTTGGATATGTTTAGATGAGGGACAGGACTACAACTTTTAGTGCATTATAAAGTGTTATTTATTTGACGCGAGATATAGCCTCTCAAACTTTGTGAATTTTTGAAATTTGGTCAAAAAGGGACCTTTTTTGAGAGGTTATATCTCGAAAACAACGAATCGCATCAGTATAGAGAGGAATTTGTAGCCCCATCCCTCTTCTATAAACCCACCAAAGATAGGAAATGTTATAGTTGTAGCTTTTTTTTTTTTAGTTTTTCGTCCGAAAAGGTGGATTTTTTTTTCAAAAAGATTTTTTTTTGATAGATTGCCAGTTTTGGGCTTATAACATTTTTTTCTATAACTCTGGGAACAAAAGTTTGCTAGAAGCTTTTGTAGATCATAGAACTTTTGAATATACAGTCCAAATTTGAGGACATTCCGAAAAGTAGTTTGGCCCATCATTCATTTGAAAAAGGGTCAAATTTAATTTCTAAAAAAAAAAAAAAAAAAAAAAAAAAAAAAAAAAAAAAAAAAAAAAAAAGCTAGAAACGGACTTTTTTCGCCTGGAAAAAAGCTAAATATACACTGAAAATTTCAGGAGAATTGGCTGAAAATTAAAATTTTTTTGAAATTGGACTGTCCCCTTAATTATAATTTGCCATTTTAACCCCGGCAGGCAAACCCCGGTTTTCCCTAATTTTTAGCCGGGGCTGGCCTGGGCCGGGGCCCCTGTCGTCCATGCATATAGATGTGCCCACAGACAAGCAGCATACATAAATATACATCTATGCATATATACAAACATACACAAATTTACATACCAAATACATACTTGAACATAAAATATAAACAATGATAAATGACATACATAAAAAATATAAACATTAAAAGACTAAGAGTACACATAACACCTCCACAAATGATAGAAACAATCAGGAGCTCCAATAATAATTATGATAGGAGGAAATAAGGGATGTCCTAATTAATGAAACAACACGAAGAGGTGATAATAGATGAATGGGAACTATACCTGAAGGATGTGAAGGGGAACGACTTGCATGCTATTGTTGAGATCTGGATTATTTTTAAGAATGTAGAAGTATTGAGGAGGAGGAAAAGTGTTGCAGGATTGAGTATGTAGGCGTATATTGCAGTGAGATGGAGTAGAAAGTGGGAGAGATGTACGATATGACAGACCTCGGTGTTCATAGATACGAGTTCTCAGTAGCCTGATGATGGAGCCGACATAGCCCTTAGAACATATGGGACAGGTATATTTATAAACCACCGAGGCCTTGATAGGGAAAGGAAGAGAAGATTTATAGCGAAAGAAGGGAGAAATTTTGAAGGACATGTTGTGACTAAAATGAATGTCTATGTGAGGAAAATAGTAGGAAAATGATATACGCAATTTGGATGTCATTGAAATAGAGGAGTGATTACGAAATGGAAAACTGAAATACATCGTACTTTTGGAGCTAAGAATACAGAAGAGGGAGGATGATATTTAAAGGAAAGGAACTTGAAGATGTGTTGAGAAATCATGTTTAAAGGATAGTTGTGAGACTTAAACAAGTTCTGAAGGAAAATAAAATCTGCGTGTAAATTGAGATATGAGGAACAGATGTTATAGGCTCGATGTAAAAAGGTTGAAATAGTATTATTTTTGTTTTTGAGAGGGGAAGAGCTATAAAAGTTATTAATAGAGGGAGTAAAAGCGGGTTTGCGAAAAACAGAAATAACGAAAGAGAGAGAGAGAGAGGTTTTTGTGACCCGTTTTTACTTCTTCTTATTACTAACTTTTATAGCTGTGTATATTTGTATAGATTTATGTATGTGTATGTATGTTGCTTGTCTGTGGTACATCTATAGTTTACTTATTTTGTCAAAAAAAGGAAAAAAATTATATATATAAAAATATATATTTATTATCGTATATTTTTTCTCATTAAATACTTGCCTTTTATGCATTATCCTGTATTATCTGTACTTACCAACCAACCGCTTGTTAAAATTTAATCTCAATATAAACCAATATTCATTCCAGTTCTTTATATACTTTAATGTGTTTCTTTTCTTGTTCAGTTTCAAATCTGTTTTATTTTAGCTTTTATAATTTTATAAACATTTTTAATGGTATATTTGATTTGTATATTTTTATTTTTGTTATTTTGATCAATTCTTTTGTGTTGTTTCTTTTTTCTTTCAACTTTTTTTTCATGATGATGGTTTTAGTATTAATTAAACCAAAACGTCAGATAACTTAATTAATTTATGCAATCTTAATATTTGTTGCATTTATTTTTTGTCTTTCTATTTTAAAAAATTTAAAAGTATTACATTTCTAACATTTTTAAAGCATTTTCATAACCTAACCTAACCTAACCTAACTTAACCTATCTCAACCTAACCTATAATAACCCAACCTAATAAAAATATTTTAAATAAAGCAACAAAAAAATAAAATAATTGAAAATAACTTAAATAAATAAATAATTAAAGTAATAAATAAAATATAAAAATAATAATCAATTCATTTTTAACAAAGATATCAATGGGAATATGAAATTGAATATATATATATATATATATATATATATATATATATATTAATATATATATATATATATATATAATATATATATATATAATATATATATATATATATAGGTTTCAGTTTGTTTTTTCTAATGAGCATTCCAATATTGACTGAAGTGGTTAAATGAGCAATTTGGCACTTGGCTCTCTGTTTGTCTGATCTTTGACCTTGATCTTATGTCTCTGTATGATTTGTGTGTGTGTGTGTGTGTGTGTGTAGTGTGGATGCGTGCTCGTGTACGCACACGTTTCTGTGTACGATTGTGTGTGTGTGTGTGTTTTAAAGAAAAGGAATTTGATTCTGAGAGACGAATGAAATTGTCTCGTCTTTATCCAATAAAAAAGGCAAAAATAATTTATTATTATTTTTATTATTATTATTATTAGTGGTAGTGGTAGTAGTAGTACTGTAGGAGCAGTAACATTCTTGTCTGCCCTTTTAAAGTTAAAATTGAGGTAGGACTTCAAACCTGTAGGTTCTGGACCCTATTGTGAAAGGATCAAGGAACTTTACTTATTATATAGTAAAGTATTTTAGAGAAGGTTTGTATGGGTTGCTGGATCCCTAGGACCAATATATATATATATATAATATATATATATATATATATATATAATATATATATATATATATATATATATATATATATATATATATATAATATAAAGAAAGAGAGAAAATCTCCAAGTTTGAAGTCCACTATAACTCTCACAAACTAATTCCATATAGAAAACTGTAATATATTAATGTCTGCTATAGTACTCGAACCAACGACTTTTAAGATGGTAAGTCTGCGCGTTTCCACTAAGCCATGGTGGTTCAAAAAGGAATACCGCTGGGAAGGCTTAGTAAGGCCAGCCCAACAGGATTCCTCCAACCTCAACTCAGGCAAAGGGCAACGAGATCAAAGCTCGAATCCTCCCCTCACAGACAGTTATATAGAGAAAATCTCAAAGTTTAAAGTCCGCTATAACTCTCTCATACTAATTTCGTATAGAAAACTGTAATATAGTAATTTCTGCTATAAAACTCGAACCAACGACCTTTAAGATGGTAAGTCTGCGCGTTTCCACTAAGCAATGGCGGTTCAAAAAGTTTGATGATGATAGCCTTGTTGATAGTGTTGCGTTTCAACAAAGTGGAGAACCATGCCATTATGCTCGAATTGTTCGAGAATACCACAATAGATGCTATTCAGATCGATGGATTGGACGTAGAGGACGTAGACATTGGCCTCCACGTTCTTTGGATTTAACTCTCTTGGATTATTTTGCATTGGGATTTATCAAGACTAAGGTTTACTGCAAAAAAAAAAAAAAAAAATCATCCCTGAGTAAGGATTTTTCGCACTGTCACTAGGTTCATTCGAAGAAGAACCATGGGTTTCACGGGCCGACTGCAAACATCCGCTGGCTGGCCAGGCCTATCACTAATGCCGATTTTGATTCCACCAACAGCAAGCATGCCATTGTCATTGGTGCGTTTATTACTCATAAGTGGGCGGAACTAAGCGCGAGAGAACTTTGTTTTTTTTCGTTAGGACAATTTTTTGAAAAGTGCACGGATACGGACGGAGCCGATGCTGAAACTTTTCAATAAAGTTCTTACGAAAGATTTATATAACATTTATAAATGTCTTCGCTTTTTGTCATCATAATTAAGTAATAAACTTCAAGATTATTTTCGTTTTTGTTTAGAAAAAATTTACTAAAATAGTTATTTAATTCTGTAACAAGAAAATAAAATTTTTAGGTCACTCTGTACATACAAATATATATATAAAAAAAAATCCTTTTCATTTTTAGCATATTTTAAACCTGATATAAATAAGGACTTAATTTTGGGAGACCCTCTATGTATACATACACACACACACTGTAATTTATGTTCATTTACATGTGTCCGAAAGTGTGATCTATCTTTTATCTGTTGTCCGAAAGATAAGAAAGTAATTAATACTACTATTACTTAATAATAATAATAATAATAATAATAATAATAATAATAATAATAATAATAATAATAATAATAATAATAATAATAATAATAATAATAATAATAATAATAATTGAAATTTTATAAATATAGGAAATAAAGGTATGAAAAAGAAAGAGAAAGTGACGTACTTAATATTATAAAAAAATAAATGAAGATTGATCGGAAAGAAAGCTAAAATACCTTCCCGTTCTCAACATTTTTGGGGATAAGTTTCTCGGAAATATTTCGCTTCGCTGGGAGAGATTTGTATATTTGTGTTTGAGAGAGAGAGACTTAAAAATAGAGCCTCAGAGGAAGTAAAATTTTTTTGCCCCCTTCACGGTTCCTGGTTCTGCATTTCAATATCCAATATTTTATTACATTGCATTTCATTGTCCAATATTTTATTACCCCCATTATGGTTCCTGTTTCAACATTATAATATCTCCCCATACGGTTCCTTGTAGAATATTTTATTATCGCCATTATGGTTCCTGATCCAACATTTTAATATCCCCATATACGGTTCCTCGTCCAATTCTTTATAATCTCCATTATGGTTCGTGGTCCAACAGTTTAATATCCCTCATTACGGTTCCTTGTCTAATACTTAATTATCCCTATTATGGTTCCTGGTCCAACATTTTAATATACCCCATTATTGTTCCCAGTCAAGCATTTTTAATATTCCTCAATACGATTCCTTGCGTGGCATTTTAATATCCCATTATTACGGTTCCTGGGCGAACATTGTAATATATTTGATTACGGGTTTGCTCAGTTTAAACTTGGACAGCTGCTGCTCCAGACTCATTTAACGTATTGTTAAAAAAAAGCTACTCCGGACCCGTGGCTCCACCCCGAAAAATTTTGTTCCCAAATTAAATATAATAATTTGCACCATTATTTTCATGCTTTATTAACACTTTGGTGAGGAGAAACAAGGCAAAACACGTTATAAAGCTTGAAACTTTTTAAACTCTAATGTTGAATAGATTCTGAACACAAAAGACTTAAGTATTTTACGAGAACTTAATAAAGATGTTAGAGTTTGTGAAAAATTTTAAAACTTATGAAGACTAAGAGTTTATGAATATTTTATAATAATGAAGATTTTATAATTTATTCAGACGAAGTCTTTAAGAGTTTATGAAGAATTTTATAATTTCTGAAGATCTTATAATTTATTAAGACGAAGATTTTAAGGGTTTATTAAGAATTTTATAACTTATTAAGACGAAGACTTTAAGAGTTTATGAAGAATTTTATAATTTATGAAGATTTTATAATTTATTAAGAATTGAGTTTATAAAGAATTTTATAATTTGTTAAGACGAAAACTTTAAGAATTATGAAGAATTTTATAATTTATGAAGATTTTTATAATTTATTGAGACGAAGCCTTGAGATTATGAAGAATTTATATTGTATCAAGATATTAGAGTTTATGAAGATTTATAAATTTATGAAGACTTAAAAAAGCTGTAAAGATAATTCAAGTTTAATTTGAGAACCCTTCGAAAATTGGTGTTAAGAAATTAGCAAAAGAACTTCTTATAGGTCAGAGCACAGACAATGGTTAGAGTGAGGTGTAAGTTAATGCATTTTGGAGAACGATGATGGAGGTAAAAGATTATCTAAAAGTTAATTGTTTTGAGGTGTATAACATGGAGAGAGAGAGAGAGAGAGAGAGAGAGAGAGAGAGAGAGAGAGAGAGAGAGAATTGTTTTGAGGTGTATAATATGGAGAGAGAGAGAGAATTGTTTTGAGGTGTGTAAAAGGGTGAGAGAGAGAGAATTGTTTTGAGATGTATAAAATGGAGAGAGAGAATTGTTTTGGTGTCTAAAATGAAAAGAGAGAATTGTCTTGATGTGTATAAAATATATACACACACATACACACACATACACACACAAACACAAGACGTCTAGACGAAAAATGTAGAAACTATGCCACTCTAAATTATAAAAATAATTTGAATATTATTAATATAAACTTTAATATTTTAAAAAATTTACTTTAATTATTAAATTTATGAACTAAATTATTTATAAAATATAATTTTTACTTTCTATTTATTTTAACAACATTAAAAGATATTTAAATTGCTTAGACGAAGTCATTAATATTCCCTAGAGGCGAACAAAAGCTTTTAATACATTAAAAAAAAACAACTTGGTGTGTGTGTTCGTGTTGTGTGCGTGCGTGTCTTTGTGTATCATGCTCGTGAATTTGTTTTGGACTTTCTTGTAAATTGTGTTTTTGCAGATAACAAAGAAATCATGGTAAGCTTTTTAATTAAATATATTGAACTGAAGAAAAAAAACTTAAAAAACCGCTAAAAAAAACTAGGGTTATTATATCTTAGCAGCCTAAGTAATAAGGTTGTTTTCATTTTATTATTATTATTATTATTTATTGAACTTTTTTGATGATGAAAACTGAGGAAAATTTCATTATGAATGGGTGTGAAGCTCATTTTCGGAAATTAGAAGCACTTAAAGCCATATGTTCTTTAATAAATATCGGAAATAGATTTATCTTATATAAAATTTATGATCACTCTCTTTTACGTCACATACATACATACATACATACATACATACATACATACATACATACATACATACATACATACATACATACATACATACATACATAATTTTAACAATAATACAAAGATGGATGGGTTGACAAACTTAGTTAAATCAAGCTGCCAGACGTAAGATTGAGAAATAAAAAATTTATAAAAAATATGAATTATTTATTTTTATCAGATTTCACAGTACAGATATATTATAAATGCATGAGACACGAGCATTTGGAGGCTTGTCTCACGTAGCCTCCCACCAGTGAAAGATGGGTTATTACCTTATATATATATATATAATATATATATATATATATATATATATATATATATATAATATATATAATATATATATATATATATATATATATATATATATATATATATATATATATATATATATATTATTATTACACTGTTATTGAGAATTCGAACCCGGGCCTCTGAGATGGTATACCATTGTGCTAACCACTACACCACCGATGGTACAAAAAGGAATCGCGCCAGAACTGCTACTGACGTATAGCCTAGTAAACAGTCCCAGCGGAATCCTCCGACTACAACTTGGGCGTAGGGTTAGCAGGCCAAGGTTCTATCCTCGTAAACCTCAGGTATTTTTGATATTCAGTAATTGCCACTATGCCCAGGTGTACTAATATAAACCGTGGAATATTTGTGTATTATTTTCAGCACTGCTATTGAGGATTCGAACCCGGGCCTCTGAGATGGTATACCATTTTGCTAACCACTAGACCACCGATGGTACAAAAAGGAATCCGCTAGAACTGCTACTGACGTATCGCCTAGTATATATATATATATATATATATATATATTATATATATATATATATATATATATATATATATATATATATATATTAATATATATATATATATATTGACATAAATCAAACTAGATTTTATTAACAAATTTCTTGTTTTCATCCCTACTGAGTGAAGAGTTACATACTTTGATAGAAAACAGATTTAGGAGTAAATGTAATGAAAGAAAATGAGGGGTTCTGGTCTGTGTCTTGGAGGATGTGTTTTTCATTGTAATTGCATCTATAATGTATAAAATCGTTAAAAGGATTTTCAAAACCTAAAAGAATATCAGAATATAAAAGTTTCCTAAAAATTCATATAGAAATTTTTTTTTTTTTTTTTTTTTTTGTATAAAAACATTTAAAAAAAAAAATTTTTTTTTTTTTTTTTTTTTTTTTAGACTCGAGATTAATTAAGTAATTTTAATATCTCTGATTATTAAAAACAATGTTTTACACTGAAATTCAATAGTCACTTGCTACCTAAGAATTAAGCGTTTATTATTATTATTATTATTATTATTATTATTATTATTATTATTATTATTATTATTATTATTATTATTATTATTATTATTATTATTATTATTATTATTATTATTTTTATTATTATTATTATTATTATTATTATTATTATTATTATTATTATTATTATTATTATTATTATTATTATTATTATTATTATTACTGTTATTGTTATTGTTATTCTGTTATTATTATTATTATTATTATTATTATTATTATTATTATTATTATTATTATTATTATTATTATTATGTTATTATTATTGTTATTGTTTATAAATTTAAAAATAAATTAATTTAAATAGAAAAATATTATTAAGATAATTTATTATTTTCATTATCTCAAAATCAGCTAAATTCATTTGTTACAAATCGATATAGGTATTCTATTGAGTATTAAGACTAGTATTTGTAAGGGCTATAGTACTATAAAATTTTTTACAGTATATGAAAACTAAACTATAGAAGGTTTTTATAGTACAATATGACTTAACATTATATAAGAGAACTTTACAGAATAGAAGGGAACATTATATAAGAGAACTTTACAGAATAGAAGGGAACATTATTTAAAAGAACTTTACAGAATATAAGAAAACATTATATAAGAGAACTTTACAGAATAAAAGGGAACATTGCATAAGAGACCTTTACAGAATATAAGGGAACATTATATAAAAGAACTTTTACAGAATATAAGGGAACATTTTATAAAAGAACTTTACAGAATATAAGGGAACATTATATAAGAGAACTTTACAGAATATAAGGGAATATTATTTTAGAGAACTTTACAGAATATACGGGAACATTATATAAAGAGAACTTTACAGAATATACGGGAACATTATATAAAACAACTTTGCAGAATATACGGGAACATTATATAAAGAGAACTTTACAGAATATAAGGGCTTTAGAGTTTTCGTATGTTATGGTGTGTAAAAGAACTTTAGAGAATATGTTCGCTTCAGAGTGGAATAAGAATTTTGAGCATGGGAAGATCTTAGGTGCTTAGAGTATATGAGCATTTTTAGAGCGTATGACTATTGAGTGTAGAAAACTTTAGAGTTTAGGGAAATTATAGATATTAGGACTATATTATTATTATTATTATTATTATTATTATTATTATTAATTATTATTATTATTATTATTATTATTATTATTATTATATTATTATTATTATTATTATATATATTATATATATATATATATATATATATATATATATATATATATATATATATATATATATATATATATATATATATATATATATATATATATATATATATATATATATATATATATATATATTAGTAGCCACGCCCTTGGAACTTCATCTGCAGTTAAGTGATAATATTACGGTACTGAAGTTTCTTTATGCATTCTCAAGAGATGTTTATTTTTATTATTATTATTATTATTATTTTATTATTATTATTATTATTATTATTATTATTATTATTATTATTATTATTATTATTATTATTATTATTATTATTATTATTATTATTGTTTATTATTATTAGCATTATTAATTATTATTAATTATTATTATTTATTATTTTTATTATTATTTTCATTATCATTATCATTATCATTATTATTATCATTGTTATTATTCTCCCAGGAAGGGTTTTCAACCCGTCAGTGTCACCAGCATCTTTCTCCGTCAGTTCTTAAAAGTCGTCCTCCAAGAGCACTCTAAAAGCTCGTTTTTCCTCTCGTTGGTTTCATTTCTAGTCGTTGAGTCTTATAAACTCTAACGAACACTGCAAAAATTGTCCTAACGAATTGTTGGGACAAGTGGCAAAATGTAACAGTAGAATTTTCAATAGAGAAAAGACATGTTATGCATAAGAAAGTCGTTTTATTGATTTATTTTTTAATTAGAAAATAAATGAAAAAATTTGTTGTGACATTTTTTTGCCACTTGTCCCAACGATTCGTTGGGACAGTTCTTTGCAGTGTAAGGTTTTCACCCTTTCAGTTGGACTAGCATCGTTTTCCATCTAACTTGTTGATGCTCGAATTCATGTTCTTATTATCTTTATTATTATAGTAGTAGTAGTAGTAGTAGTAGTAGTAGTAGTTGTAATAGTCTGAGGGGAGTAAAATTCAAATCGTATTTTTAGATTTTTTTTTTTTTTTTTTTTTTTTTTTTTTTTTTTTTTTTGAAATCTACTTTTGATAATTAAAAAATTTTTTTTACGACCTTTAAAAATGACCCTTAAAACTTTTTATGACCTCTTCAGGTATCATAAATTTACTTTTTTTTTTTTTTTTTTTTTTTTTTTTTTTTTTTTTTTTTTTTTTTTTTTTTTTTTTTTTTTTTTTGGACCCACTTTCCACCTTAAATAATTTTTTCACACTACGCTATCATTGTAAGGATAAAGACAATTTTGGAAAAGAAAGTTTAAATTTTAATTTAAAAAAATAATAAAATAAATAAATAATGAATAAAAAATAAATAAATTAAATTATAGAAATTACTGATTTTTATTTTTTTTGAAATTTGATTATTATTATTATTATTATTATTATTATTATTATTATTATTATTATTATTATTATTATTGTTATTAATATTATTGTTATTATTATTATTATTATTATTATTATTATTATTATTATTATTATTATTATTATTATTATTATTATTATTATTATTGTTACTATTTTGAGTTATATATATATATAATATATATATATATATATATATATATATATATATATATATATATATATATATATATATATATATATATATATATATATATATATATATATATATATATATATATATATATATATATATATATATATATATATATATTCGGGGTAAAGGCGTACATTTAATATTCTTTCCCTTCAACTAAACCTAACAATCACGGATTTAAGTAGAGTGTTGTTCTGCTCTTCGCTTCAAGGAATCTATCTTCAAGGATTACCGTTGTCTTCAAACTTCAAAAACTCATGCTACCTATATTTCATCCCTGCACCGTGAAAAATCTATTCTTCGCAATATATAAAATCTATTTTCTTCGTAGAAAAGTATTAATCTTTCTGTGTTCTTTTTCCTCTCCTTCTTTCTGGTTCTTTTTCCCCTCCCTCTTTCTGGAATTTTACTAAAAACTGTCAACTTTTACTTGACTTCTTCCTCCTCTCTGCTACTTCTCTAGTGTCTACCGAGTAACAGCTGCCATTTTGCCTTCTGCCGTTAAAGCCGAAATCGTCGTTCAAATTTTTGCCTTTAATTTCACTTTATACTAATTGCGTAGATATTCCTCTTCCTCCCAGCCCCCTCTGACTCATTTATTCCTAACACTATAATATCTTCTAAGAACGTTAATTATGCTCTTTGAGTTTAACAGTTAGAATGTGTACCAGCGTATGTTAATTGTTCTTTGCAAAGTTCCTGAGAATAATGTTTGAAAACATCTTAATTCTCCTAATCTCATCTCAGACCACCAGTTTGACTTTCGTAACGAAAGCTCTACTTGTGATCTTTATCCTTTCTCTCATTTTTGGTATTCTCTTCTGATATTTCGGTGGAATCTTATTTATGTCATTTATTTACTATCAACTTCTTTATTTATCTACCTCTTCATGCATGTATCAATCTCTATCTGTTTATCTAAATATTTGTCAGTCTCTCTCTTACTATTTGCGTCTGTCTCCATATTTAGGTATTCCTCGTAGCCCATCCTTTTTCTTACCTCTCTCACTCTCTCTCTCTCTCTCTCTCCATATTTACCAGTACCTCAATCTGTCTTCCTCTTTTGCCTTAATTAATCATTCCTCCTTCGTTGTTTTCTTTGGAGAATATTTTCGATTCTACCTCTTTCCTTTTCCTTTCCTGTCCATCCATTATACTTTAGTCAGAATCCTTTTCCATCTCATCTTACGTTTCTTCATTAGTAACTCACCTTCAACATCACTACTTCAGAAATTCTTTTTGATCTTTTCTCTTCCCTTAAACTGTAAGAAAGATCCTCCCGTAATACTTTGGCCAGAATTCTCTTCTACTTCATCCTTAGTAACCTTTCCCTCCTGCGACCCTTTCTTCACTTACCTTCTTCTTCCCCTCGTTCGTTAATTCCTTTTTCCTCAATACCTTCTTCAGCTGAAGCCAACCTCGACAGGTGCTTCGTCACGCTTTCAAACTCCAAAGAGATTCAAACTGAGCTCATAACTTTTTTTTTTTTTTTTTTTTTTTTTTTTTTTTTTTTTTTTTTTTTTTTTTTTTTTTTTTTTTTTTTTTTTTTTTTTTTTTTTTTTTTTTTTTTTTTTTTTTTTTTGCTTTCCCCAACTCCTAAACTCCTAAAAATGCAAAATACCTTTGAAGATCTCGTGTCTATCTGATGTTCATAATAGGCTACTACTAACTAAACCAAAACCAAATAAAATAATTGGTACATAATAATAATAATAATAATAATAATAATAATAATAATAATAATAATAATAATAATAATAATAATAATAATAATAATAATAATAATAATAATAATAATAATAATAATAATAATAATAATAATAATAATAATAATAATAATAAATAATAAATAATAAAAATAATAATTCTATAATAATTAATAAAATTAATAAATATACTAAAAAATTTTATATTTTTAATTTAATATTAATGAATAACTACTAGTTTTTTTTATTGGACAACTATTATACTGTTAACAGAATAAGAAGACATAACCGTTCAGTAGAAACCAGAATTAAAAGATATTTTTCATTCTATATTGAATATGATGTTAATGATGCTATATTGATTGTAATGACAAATCAATAATAACATATACACCAATAGTTATTGGTGTATTTGGTATTATCGATTTGTGTTTGTGGAACCAAAGAATGTACTACTACCGTTATTTTTTAAATTATAGCTCAGGAAAAATTTTGTAGAGGTACTTAATATGGATGGGTAGGTATTTAGGTTTCTTTTATAGAAGTTCTCTAGACTCAGTGGAGTAAAAATAAAGGTCGGTTCTTATATACGAGATCTAAGGAAAAAATTAACATTTTATGACACTTTTCGAGGGAGCAGGGAAAGAAGCTTAGGTCTCATTCAGGTCAGTGTCGCTGAATTTCCTTGGAAATAACAAAGCTTATATTGTATTTGAGTTGGGAGAAAACATGCTGAAAGCTTGTCAAATAATGGGATGTAACATGTCCCAAAAACATCATTTTCTTTATTGCTGTTTGAATTTATCCCTACAAACTTTAGTGACGTTAGTGACGAACATGGTGAAACATTTTTACAAACGTATTTCAGCTCTTGAGAAACGTTACCAAGGCAAGTGGAATCAATCAATGCTGGCTGATTTTTGCCAATAATTGATAGAGTTTAAGATGCGGGCCAATAAGAAATGACACAAATCAGGACTGCTCATTACATTTTGGCCAATTCTTATTATAATTCGTATTATAATCATTACAACTATCTTAAAAACTTGAACCAATTCAAAAATTTTGGAATTTCAGCAAGCAAAAATACGCCAATTGAAGGTTATTTTGTTAAAGTTACAAAATATAAATTTTTTTGTCCAGTTAAAATAAAGTCACCATACTAGCCATGAAAATAAGTAGTGCATTCTTCTAGTCTGGATCCCCATACAACAAGAAATTTTGGTTTGTTGTGTATTGAAAGTATCAATATATATATATATATATATATATATATATATATATATATATATATATATATATATATATATATATATATATATATATATATATATATATATATATATATATATATATATATATATATATATATATATATATATATATATATATATATATATATATATATATATATATATATATATATAATATATATATTGGTTTCTTAGTAATAGTAATAATGATAATTAATAGTAATAATAATATAGATAAGTGCTTGACCTAACGATTACATTAACTTGTGTATGCATTTTGACCAACTGTGTATTGTAAAATGTTGTAACATTTTCGAGGTATTTTTATGTGAATATTGATTATGCAAAAGAGATTATGTTTATTATATATATATTTTTCTAAATTTTTCTATGCAAAAACTAATAGAAAAGTTATTTTATTTCGAACAAGATTATCTTTATAGCAGAAACTGGAAAGAAAATTGGTTTTGAAAGATTATATATTGAGTAGGATAGATAAAGTATTAATTAAAGAGAGTAGTTAAACATTTGATAAGGTAGATAGATAGATAGATAGATAGATAGATAGATAGATAGATAGATAGATAGATAGATAGATATATATATATAGAGTTTAATTCTTTATTTCTTAAGGAAAGTACAGTCGTGAACAGAAGTTCGTTCCTATTAAGGTGGAAATAAATATTTATATAAAATAGGGATCATTTCAGATTCAGCCAATCACAGTTCAATTAAGCCCCGCTCAATGTTTTTATTTTCTTTTTATTCAAAATAGAGCTTTTATGACATGATTTCCATTTTATATAAATATTTATTTCCAGCCTAATAGGAACGAACTTCTGTTCACGACTGTACATAAAATAGTAGAAAACAGAAAACAACAAAAAATAAATTACAAAAATTCATAGTATATAGTTGGTTATAAATGTAGTTTATCTAAGAGAATCCTTTCTGATTTAAGCAAAAAATATTCTAGCTTTTAAACCACTTAAATTATTTTGGAAAACATCCAAAACCCTGTAGACCTGATTAAAACTTATTTCAATATCTCTTAACTAGATTTCCAATCAGAAACTCTAATTTATTCTTTTTAACAAATGTGCAGGGTTTAAAGAGTAACCTTCAGCCTGTACATATTTTAAGATAATTTACATGATAAACATAAAAACGCATATTTGACTACATATTTCATGATTGCTCGCTTCTTTTCGATACATTACATTTTTTAATAGCTTTATGATAACCAATAGAAAATTGATTTAGAATTTTGCTGTTATTTAATGATGGTTTCATGTTTTGTGTAATTTCACGAATTTCCTTTGTACTGAACACTCCATTTACTTCTGTCCAATAAAAATTTTTGTCCGAAAACTTTCGTCAGATTGACGAGTTCGTTCAATACCTTCTAATATTTTTCAGATAATTGCCCTGCTATTTTCCTTTCATCAGTTTCATTTTCAATCGTTGTTTAATCAGCTTTTTGCTGTTCATGTTAATTTGATACAAAAAATCTCATGTTCTTATTTTTAAAACTATTTATTAATTTTTTTGTTCCAAAATTAATTTTCATTAGCTCTACTTTTAATGAATTCATATTTAAATTTTGTTCTTGTTTTTCGCATCTCGGCTGCTCTAATTATTTCTTTTTTCTCTTCCATGTTCCTTCCAGATAATAAGTTTCTCTCTAGCTTCTACTAAAGGTGATTGTATTGAATCATTTCAACAAGGAACACATTTCTTTACTTTTTTCTTTCTTATTGTAAACTTTTAGCTAGGAATATACAATATATTAAATAAAAAATGATAAAAACAATCTAAACCTATTAAATGATTATAATATTTGCAGTTATAATCATTACAAAACAGAAGATAATTCACATATTTAATTGAGTTACATAAAAAATTTATATTTTGATATCATCCACCGATAACTTATTCCAAAATACAAATTTAACATTTTTACTTTCATGTATTTGGTAACAATTCTTTTATATTCAAATTTTAAACAAAAGATATTGGAAAATGACTCTGTTAACATAATTCATAAAAGATCAATATATCTGAAATATAAAAGCCGCAGGTCATGAGGACAGATTATATAATCAAAGCCATGAAGTAGTAATATTTCAGCCCAGGTGAAAGATAAGTAAAAAAATCCTTATGTAAAATTTTATCTACTACAATAAAGTAATTTAAATTTTTTTTCAAAAGCATGAAGCATCTATATTCGAATTAATACTCTCTAATTATGATTTGTATCATTAATAATTGACTCAATCTGCAATAAGG
>SEYY01004131.1:50000-57500 GCA_009176605.1 Armadillidium nasatum
TTTACAATTTTAATTTCCACAGTTTATTCAGAAAATATTCTTTTACAAGTTTACTATATTACAGTAGGTCTTATATTGCTAAATACTAATAATAATAATAATAATAATAATAATAATAATAATAATAATAATAATAATAATAATAATAATAAAATAATAATTATAATAATAAAAATAATAATAATAGGGTAGTTGTCCAGTTCTCTTAAAAGGGGCTTCTAAGTAAGGGGATATATATATATATATATATATATATATATATATATATATATATATATATATATTATATATATATAATATATATATATATATATATATATAATATATATATATATATATATATATTATATATATATATATATATATATATATATATATATATATACTGTATATATACTGTGTATATATACTGTGTATATATATATATAACTATATATATATATATATATATATATATATATATATATATATATATATATATATATATTTATATATATATATATATATATATATATATATATATATATATATATATATATATATATATATATATATATATATATATATATATATGATATATATACTATATATATATGTGTATATATATATATATATATATATATATATATATATATATATATATATATATATATATATATATATATAATATATATATATATATATATATATATATATATATATATATATATATATATATATATATAATATATATATATATATATATATATATATATATATATATATATATATATATATATATATATATATATATATATATATATATATACTGTATATTGGTTTCCTTTGAGACTCAAAGTTTAATAGTTAAATAACTTCAAAACTTATTTCAATAACATAAATTATTAAAACGATGCATATAATATAGCAATTAATAATAATAATAATAATAATAATAATAATAATAATAATAATAAATAATAATAACAATAAATAAAATAAATAATAATAATAAAATTAAAAAAAAAAAAAAAAAAAAAAAAAAAAAAAAAAAAAAAAAAAAAAAAAAAAAAAAAAAAAATATTTAATTAAAATTAAAATTTAATTTTTTTTTTTTTTTTTAATTTATCTTTATACATTTTTCAATTTCAAATTTCAAACAACAATATTGATATAAATCTGAAATTATAGTTAATAATAATAATAAAGTTAATAATAATGATATTAATAATTGCAATTAATCATAATAATAATAATTCCAAATAAAATTTATAATTCTACTACTAAATAATAATAATAATTTATAATTAAAAATTATTAGTAATAATAGTAATTATAAAAGCAATAATAATATTTATAGGAATAATAATTATATTAATAATAGTAATTGTAATTAATAATTCTAATAAGTAATTTATAATACTATTAAATAACAATTTAAGCAAATAATAATTAATAAATTATAAAAATTAGTAATAATTAATAATTAAAAATAAGAATAATAACAATAATAAAGATAATTTTATAATAATAGTTATATAATAACTAATAATGTAATAATATTTATAATACTACTACTAAATAAAAATAATTAATAATAATTAATAATTAATTAATTATAATTAATAACTACGAAAACTATTTTTAAGGACAATAATTATAATAATTTAAAAATAATAATAATTGAAAACAAATAATATTAAGAAGAAAATAGCAAAGAACGATATCACATACATATTATGAAATACATTTTGATGAGAGAGAGAAGAGAGAGAGAGAGAGAGAGAGAGAGAGAGAGAGAGAGAGAGAGAGAGAGAGAGAGAGAGAGAGAGAGAGAGAGAGAGAGAGAGAGAGAGATAGAGAGAGAGAGAGAGAGAGAGAGAGAGAGAGAGAAGAGAGAGATAGAGAAAGAAGACCCCCCCTAAAAAAAAAAAAAAATTTTTTGTAATATTATTATCCCTTACAATGTGGACTCCTGACCCAAAAGTAGAAACGGAAGTTCGATGATTACTGGAGCAAGCAAGGAATGGGGTAGGAATTTTGGAAATGAAGCCAAAATGAGGGGAAAGGTTATGAGAATTGAAGCCAGAATGAGGGGAAGGATTGAGAATTGAAGCCAGAATGAGGGGAAGGATTGAGAATTGAAGCCAGAAAGATGGAAGTGGTTATTGGAAATTGAAGCCAATCATTTATTATTTCTTTTCAAATTTTGAGGCATCTCTAAAAGGACGATTTTCTTCATCATAATTTTGACATTTCGAACGAATTTAAAGAAGGAAAAACATTTTATTTTATGGGTCTAAAATTGTCTTTGTGATAGTGTGTTTTCTTAATTTATTTTACTACCATACTACTGAGGTACGTATTGATAAGTGTTTGAATTACTACAATTACATTTTATTTATTTTTTAAAGCTCGGGCATTGCCCTATCCTTGGAGGAGAGCTTTGCTCTACCATTATGCCGTGGCAGCGTCAAATTTTCGGAACCTTATGTTCTTTGTTAAATGTGTGTTTAAAAATATCTTAAAATTTATAATCATACACATACATTAATAATAATAATCAAATAAAATAATTGTATTTAAGTGAATGCGCTATCAATAATCATATACGTGCTTCACTGCATCATTTATTTAAGTGAATGCTTACGAAATAATAATAATAATAATAATAATAATAATAATAATAATAATAATAATAATAATAATAATAATAATAATAATAATAATAATAAATAATAATAATTTTAAGTGAATGCATACGATACTGCATTTCTAGGCACTTCTGTGTGTGAGCGCGCTCGCGGTGAGTATAATATATATATATATATATATATATATATATATATATATATATATATATATATATATATATATATATATATATATATATATATATATATATATATATATATATATATATATATATATATATATATATAATAGTATATATATATATATATATATATATATATATATATATATATATATATATATATATATATATATATATATATATATATATATATATATATATATATATATATATATATATATATATATATTATTTTTTTTTTTTTATTTTTTTTTTTTTTTTTTTTTTTTTTTTTTTTTTTTTTTATTTTTTAATAATTTATTTAAATATTTTTTTTTTTTTTTTTTTTTTTTTTTTTTTTTTTTTTTTTTTTTTAATAAATAATAATAATAAATAAGAGAAAAAAAAAAAAAGTTTTAAAAAAAAAAAAAAAAAAAAAAAAAAAAAAAAAAAAAAAAAAAAAAAAAAAAAAAAAAATATTTATTATTATTATTATTTTAAATGAAAAGGAATCAAGGATGACGAGTCCTTTCTAAGAGTATTTATTGTATACAAAACATAAATAGTATTACTAATAAGTAGAGTAATATACATAAATAATAATTAAAATAAAAATCGCAATAATAATAATAATAATAAATAAGTAGTAATGATAATAATTTGGTAAATAATTGATAATAAAATATTGCAGATCATAAACTAGTTGTAATAATAATAAATTAATTATAATAAAATATAATAATAATAGGAATAATAAAATATTATAATAATAATAAAAACAACATTAATAATAATAATAATAATAATAATAATAATAATAATAATAATAATAATAATAATAATAATAATAATAATAATAATAATAATAATAATAATAATAATAATAAATAATAATAATAATAATAATAATAATAATAATAATAATAATAAGGGAAGTTAGGTGTGTGCCTTTTTAAATACTTCACTAATAAAATAGTTTAAGAAATATCCCAGGTGATTCGTAAACGTATTATAAAAGTAACACACTCATTGTTGAACAAGATAAAACCCTCTGAGATTTTTTAGCTTGAATGTGTTTTTTTCTTTGTCTTGTGTTAAGGATTTTGTGTTAGGTAACTAGTTTTCTTCGAAGTTTTGTTAGCACAATTATCTGAGAAAGTAGTTTATTTGCAGTTCCATTTATGACTTTAGAAATAAAACTAATAATACTGAAAGGGTGTAAATGTCTTGAAAGGGGGATTGCCCAAATCGTCGACAGGACAAACTGAAAAACGAGCCAAGACGCATAAATAATCGACACGTCAGTAACAAAATTTTGTCTTTCGTCCAAAGTGTCAACAACTTGTTTTGTTAAAGCAAAATGGTCAACATTTCTTTTAAAACTCGTCCAAATCGTCGACACAATATATGATATATATAATTTATAAATCACTTCTATCAATTATATTTCACCACAGCTAGGTTAGGTTAGGTTAAGTTATTTGGACGGTGAAACCGACAAGCATCAATAATAATTATTAAAATAAATATTAAAAAATAGGCTTAAATATCAATGAAAATGAAAACACGATGTCGTTTAAACGGTTAACACAATTTTTTTTTTACATGTGGTCAAATCGTCGACACTGAAGAGAAAAATAGTCGACATATGTTTTTCAAAAGTGTCCACGATTTTCGACTAGGTCCTCTAGAAATTTCAATAGAGAGAAAATTGTGAAAATTGGGGTTGTATGTTCATAGTAAGTACAGGGTCAGAATATGAATTATTTTTTCTGCATAGTTACCAGAGGTTATAACAGGTATTCACTGGTCCAACGCTATACTAATAGTCATTAGTCAATAGAGTAGGTAAAGGATAGACAAGATAATAGTAAAATTTCCTTATTTTCAAAATAAATATATTCCTAATATTTAGAAGTATATAATTTTTGGTCCTTACGTATGCGTATCAATTTATATTTTGTAAAATGTAATGTAAGGTTACTAGCTCTGCTTCTATTTTGGTTATTAGCTCTGTTTCTATTTTTAGGTTTTAGCGCTTCACAATATTTTTAGCTTAAATGATAAAGTTTGCTTTTTTTTCTAGATAATTTACCTCTTTTTCATTACAATTTAACAGGGCTGGTAGCATATTATTTAAAAAATATATATATAATTTGTTACGTGTTCTACTTAAGGTCCTAATTTTTTATAGGATAGTTTGTTAGCAAGACTATTTGTGTGTCCTCTGACAAAGTGAGTTCATCGAAGTTTATTAGTGTTTTTGGACGTTGGCGGATTTGTGCATTTTTAATAAGTTAAACTAAACAAAAACAGACAATAGAATAGGGTGTGGAGCTCAGAATTTTGAATAAAAGTTTTCTTTTTTTCATTTAAATTCATGCAAATATAAATTTTATTTTATTTTATTTTTATTTTTTTTTATTAATACTTTATCAAAATAATAGGAAGAGACCATGTGCGTCTACCAATGTTAATTAAAAAAAAATTATTTCACTAAATAAAAAATAATAAACTAATGTTAAAAGTAATAATTGAAGTATAAATATATATAAATAATAATAATAATAATAATTATAATAATAATAAAAATAATTTTAATAATAATAATAGTTGAAATTTGAAAATTGGAAGGGAGATTTCAAATATTAAAATAAAACTAAACTTCTAAAATAATAATTAATAATAATAATAATAATAATAATAATAAAATAATAATAATAATAATAATAATAATAATAATAATAATAATAATAATAATTATGAAAACTAACTATGAAAGCATAATAATAATAGTAATAAAGTAAAATAAATTAACATTATTTACTAATAATAGTAATAATAATCAATAATAATAATAATAATAATAATAATAATAAAATTAATTAATTAATATAAATATTCCAACTTTCTGCCTTCCTATTTTTAAATTTTAATGGTGTGGGGGTTGGGGAGATGGTGGAGTTGGGGGGGAACAGAGGAAGGGGTGATGGAAATTTTATTAAGTTAGATATTGAGAATTTCAAATTTTTATTATTATTATTATTATTATTATTATTATTATTATTATTATTATTATTAAAATTATTATAATTATTTCTAATCAGTTTTAAAAAAAAATAAAAAATAATAATAATTATAATAATATTTTTAATATTTCCGTTTAATAATTATACCAAATGATGTGCATTTTAAACTCATCAAAATTATTATTAGTTATTATTATTATTATTATTATTATTATTATTATTATTATTATTATTATTATTATTACTTATCAGTTCTTTTTAATATTATAATAATAATAATAATAATAATAATAATAATAATAATAATAATAATAATAATAATAATAATAATAATAATAATAATAATAATAATAATAATAATAATAATATCTTTAATCTTTCCTTTTAAATTTGTCATATTATCGAATATTAATAGCCTAATTTGATTTATTTATTTATTTATTTTCCTTGCTTAAAATTAATTAGAACTTTTCAAATTCTTCGTGTAAATGGCTGATATATATATATATATATATATATATATATATATATATATATATATATATATATATATATATATATATATATATATATATATATATATATATATATATATATATATATATATAATATAATAATAAATGTGACTGTTTTGATGTTAGTATATTTAATATGTATTGATATATTTGCTTATATTTTATTTAAATATCTGGAAGTATATATTGGTATAGTACAAGTACCTTGACCTGTTTGTATGTACATGTTGTGTGAGATTATCAACACCTTGGTCTAGGTTTGAGAGTTGGAGTCTGTGTGTATTTAGGGAATAATTTGTGAGGGGGGGGGGAGTTTTGTAGATATCTTTGTGTTGAAAGTGTGAATGTATACCTGTAAAAGATAGGGAGTGGGTTAGAAGAGATTATTTTTGCCTATGTCTGGTAGTCGAGTACTAGGAATGAATGTTGTGGTGTTAGATTCATAGCAGGAATTCTCTTCCTCTGTTGTGGTGTTCTTCAGGGTACTATTTTATCTCTTACTCTGTTTCTTCTTTTCATTAACGATTTTCTCAGAAAATAATTCTATTCATTCATGAGACTGTAACTCGATCCTCCATCTCTCTCTTATATTTCAAATATTCTCCCTCCCTTGCATCTAGAGTTTGCTTATCGTATTCATCTTCCAGATTTTTATTCTTTCTGTATCCAATTCAAATTTCAAAATCATAATCACAAACCAACCAACAACCCGACTGACTTACCCTAGAATCATTCTCCATTAAAACCTTTAATTCATCACTCAGTACAGACATTAGTGCAACTACAACTTTTGTCACTTAATCACTTTAAGCTATTTCGGATGACGATAATAGTGAACTTTTTACCAGTGTTTTTGTTATTTGTGTACTTATAATATATTTGTGTGTTTATTTATATATTTATTTATTAATTTATTCGATTACATGTAAGTTAGAATTATTATTTTATTTATGTTTGTATATTTATAATTTTATAGCTTTGAGAATGGTAAGTGTCAGTCAGTTCCCGAAACGTAAACTGCAAAGAATATAAATCTTATTCAGAGCTCTGGTGATTTTGTTCATTATTTAATTATGATTCACAAGGAATAAATCCCATAATATATATATATATATATATATATATATATATATATATATATATATATATATATATATATATA
>SEYY01004131.1:60000-63171 GCA_009176605.1 Armadillidium nasatum
AGTGTGTGTGTGTATGTGTGTGTGTGTGTGTGTGTGTGTGTGTGTGTTAAGTCCATTAAATTTGAAAATTAATTTTTTCTAGGACGACATTAAACCGTCGCAAGAAATTAAATTTAGAATTAAATTTCCACTAAAATATATATATTATTATTTTAAATAAAATATAAAATAAATAATAAAATAAATATTTTTTTTAAAATTATTTTTTTTGAATTTTTTAACATTGCATAATCAAAAAATGTTCTAATAAACAGAAAAAGATTTCGATTTAAAAAAAAAAAAAAAAAAAAAAAAAAAAAAAAAAAAAAAAAAAAAAAAAAAAAAAAAAAAAAAAAAAAGCAAACTCAGCAAAATAAAAATGTGAAAAAAATTTATGAAGCCAAATTCAAAGACTGGAGGGAAGTGCAGAGATAAAAATAGATATTTGAAGAGATAAAAATAGATACTTTAAGAGATCTAGATAAAAATAGATACTTGAAAAGATAGAGATAAAATAGATACTGGAAGGGATAGAGATAAAAAGATACTTGAAGAGATAGAGATAAAAATAGATACTCGAAGAGATAGAGATAAAAATAGATACTTGAAGAGATAGAGATAAAATAGATACTGGAAGAGATAGAGATAAAAAGATACTTGAAGAGATTTAGATAAAAATAGATACTTGAAGGACAGAGAATAAAATAGATACTTGAAGAGAGAGAGATAAAAATAGATATTTCAAGAGATAGAAATAAAAATAGATACTTGATATAAATAAAAATAGATACTCGAAGAGATAGAGATAAAAATAGATACTTGAAGAGATAGAGATAAAAATAGATACTCGAAGAGATAGATATATATATGAAGAGATACATAATACATTGAGAAATAGGCAAAGATTAATGCATCTAAGGTAGATAGACTCTGTCATAGTTTTAGTGAGGGACCGGATAAGATTGCAAATGGGTAAATCTATCCATACAAAGTTTTGGGGTCACTTATCTTCAAGTGGTCCTGTTATTATTATTAACGCTTTGTGGTGAAAATAATAGGTGGTATTACTATTATTAGTAGTAGTAATAGTATGATTGGAATTCCTACAGCGATTATATGCCCTTACTTTTCTTCTATACCCGTGTCTCGTTTCCATATCGATAAATTCGAACATGTGCTCCAGAAAAGCGAATACCTTCTATAGCCTTTTACTATCCTCCTTTTTTATAGACTTTTTTCCCAGAAATTGTTAATTTATTCATTAATAAACATTTGGAAACCTTAACTATTCTAGTTTGATACTGACAGCATGAATTTCGATAAGAAAGCTCTGTTGGTGAACCTGATATCTATTCTCAGATTCTTGGTTCTTTTCAGTACAACGACACACCAAAATTTTTCGGTAGGATCTGGCACGGTAAACCTTTAACTTTTAAGTTCTTCTCCGTTGGTATCTTTTTAATTTTTTCAGTAACCTGTTTTTTTTTATTTCCTTGACGGTCTTTCTATAGATATCGCCGTAGACAGCCAATACTCATCCTTTAAATCAATTATAGAAACAAAGGTGCCTTTCAGGGTGTTTTAATCCCTTACACTTTTAATAAGACCTATTCTTTTGCCAACGAATACACCTTTACCTTTTTTTATTTTAATAAACAACCCTTTCAGTTGCAAATGACAGATATAGAAGAAATCACTCGGAGAGACGAATGCCAGATACAGGGAGAGATAAACACACACACACATAAGAGATAATGATGGATACAGATAAAAATAAATACCCAAAAGTACAGGAAAGAGAGAAAGACAGATAGAAAGTGAAAAATACAGATGGATGCAGGATGAGAAATAAAAATATACAGGAGGATAAAAATAGATGCTAGATCAGTCAGAGTACAGAATATATATATATATATAAATATATATATATATATATATATATATATATATATATATATATATATATATATATATATATATATATATATATATATATATATATATATATATATATATATATATATATATATATATATATATATATATATATATATATATATATATATATATATATATATATATATATATATATATATATATATATATATATATAATATATATATATATATATATATATATATATATATATATATATATATATATATATATTATATATATATATATATATATATATATATATATATATATATAATATATATATATATATATATATATATATATATATATATATATATATATATATATATATATATATATATATATATATATATATATATATATATATATATATATATATATGCGCTTTCTTTCATGCCAATGAACTTCTTCAATAGTTGTGACCTGATTTGACCTGTAAATATAGTAGCAATTTTTTCTTGATTTAATATTAATATTATTATTATTAATAATTATTATTATTTTTTATTTATATTAATATTTTATATTGATAATATTTTATATTATTATTAGTATTATTATTATTATTTCATGGGCTATTCATATACCTTGCCATTTCTTTTTATTCCTCCCTTGCCTTCTCCCCCTTCTCCCCTTCCTCCCCTTCTACCCCTCCTACCCTTCTCCCACTCCCTCTCTCTCTCTCCCCCTCCTCCCCTTCTTCCACTCTCTCTCTCTCTCTCTCTCATTCTCTGTCCAATCCAGAATTTTTTTTCCTTAAATAAATTGGCCATACGTTGATCAAACTTAGAAATACACAAAAGAAATTCGTTTTCAAACGAAAATAAACAATTCTTCTCTGTGATGGAGAATATATATATATATATATATATATATATATATATATATATATATATATATATATATTATATATATATATATATATATATATATATATATATATATATATATGGTCATAGTAACAGCTTGTTTGTACGAATGTCAAAGACATTGAATAAAAGAGTATTATTATAATAATATTTAGGTAAGGTTTGAATAAAAACTATATATATATATATAATATATATATATATATATATATATATATATATATATATAGTGTGAGCCATGGTTGATTTCCAAGGTTTTGGCTGGAGCCGGAGTTGCTGTCGTAAGTCCGAGTCACGTGTTTAAAAATAATGAAATTAGAGGTAGCAAAAAAAACAATTAATATATATATATATATATATATATAATATATTATATATATATATA
>SEYY01004132.1:7500-12500 GCA_009176605.1 Armadillidium nasatum
AATGTTACAAAGTAAATTAAAGAATTACAGCTGCCGAAACGTCCAATTACCTTTAAAGAAGTTACAAAATCGTTTCCATGTGCAGGATTGACTTAGTTTCTGCGGAAAACTTGAATAGGTGAAACAAGACACGCAGATAAGTAGGTGGTCAGAAGAACCAAAAGGGTATATGGAGAAGGATTGAAAGCTAAGAAGAGGTCTAATATGTTGAGTATATCTCCAAGACGATCAGCGATAAAGGTAGAAACGTGTATCATCTGCTCAAGAAATTTCACCACCTATACCTCAAGAATAGGAAGAAAACTTCTTGTTGTAGTGAACATTAAAACCACCAAGAAATTTGATTTTTAGAGAAAGGAGAATATGAGAGAACGAGCTCTATTTTAGAATTTAGAGAGTCAAAAAATTTAAGAGGGTAAGTAGATTTAGAAGATGAATACAGATGGCATGAAAAATTGAATTTTAAATTAGCAAGAGAGCCGCATATCATTTGAAAATTCAGAAAACTCTAATACGAAACACGAGAAACGTATTTTCGTACATGAGTATGTGGGTTTGTAACTAATTAATTGCTTTGTAACCTTAATTACAGTTAAAAACGAGATATGAAATTTAGAGGTATGAAGGTTAGCAAAGTGCAGAAAGGATAGATGCCTTGAATGATACAGAAATTAATGAAGGAAAAAGACCTTGCAGTAGTACAAGGTTGTAAGAACCACTGGGGAGTAGAGTGAAAAGAAATATTCTAGCCACTCCTAGTACTGTATTTTAGTGTGCTCAATGGTGCTTCCAATATATGTTGACGGAGCCAACACTCTATCCTTATTTAAATATTTGAGTTCCTGATAAACTCTTAATCAAAACAAATCTATTTACAGTTTATAGTTTTTGTATTTTTTTTTGTAAGAATTCCGAGTAAATTCGAAATAAAACAAAGTGAATAAAAATATTTCTACTTTTAAAATTACAAAAAAATTATTTTATTATATATTTTTTTTCCTATTTACTTTTTCCGTTTTTTTTCCAGTAAAACAAATCTGCTTCCGAAATATTTTTTCTTGCAAATAATTCAATTATTCACACACGCACACACACCTACACCCACACACCCACACATTTTACTCCATAAACACTGAGAAAAATGCTAACAATGTAAAGTGGAAAGCAACAAAGCAATTTTTTTTTTTTTTTGGTTAAAAAGTGAGATTTATTTTTCGCTTGATTCACTCGACGCAAGAATGAACACAACGAGCCAATTCGGGTGGAAGATATTTAATTATTTTAGTTTTTTATTATTGTTTTTTTTTTCTGTTATATATATATATATATATATATATATATATATATATATATATATATATATATATATATATATATATATATATATATATATATATATATATATATATATATATATATATATGCAGGGGGTCCCAGATATTCGCGCACTTTACAGGTTTTCTAAAAAATATATTGACACAATTTATTTTCTGCTTTCAGATTATTATGGCTAAGAAACTAAGGGTAGAAGAAAGAGTTCAACTTGTTTTCATGTTTGAATAGACAAAGGGCAACACACCGCTCAGTAGCTGATAAATTCAACCGCAACCACCCTGAGAGAAAACTATAGAGCCATACCACTATCTGAAGTTTAATGAAAAGCTTCCAGGAAACTGGCATAGTTGCTGACCGTCAGAAATGTGAGCTACCAAAGATTGCAACTGATGAAGAAACATCTACTATTGTTTTGGTGAATGTTGTGAAAAGTCCTATAAAATCAGTCAGAAGAACAAGGCAGGAAGTAAACATAAACAAATCATCAGTGCATCGTATTCTCATGACGTACAAATTTCATCCGTACAAAGTACATCTTGTGCAAGCTCTACATGATGATGACAAAGATAGCCGGATGGAATTTTGTGAATGGAAATGCGCACATATGTATTCATAAATATTTTTCAGTGATGAAGCCATTTTTCATTTTAATGGCCAAGTGAACCGGCATAATATGAGCTATTGGTCAAACAACAATCCACGTTGAAATGAGGGGTTACACCACCAGCACAACCCAAGGATCATGGTGTGGGCTGGAATCTGAGAGAAGGAAATCATTGGCCCATACTTCTTCAAATATAATGTCACTGCTGAAACCTATTTAGAATTACTGCAAATCTTCTTGTCTGATTACCTTGAGGATGTTCCCTTACGTCGACGACAGAACGTCTTTTTTTCAGCAGGATGGATCTCCAGCACATTTTGCAACATGCGTTTGTGACTACTTAGACCAGACCTTTCTTAACAGATGGTTTGGACCGAGAGTGCCCGTGGAGTGGACATCCCGATCACCTGATCTTACCCCACTTGATTATTTCCTTTGTGGTCATCTCAAATATATTGTGTACAAAAATCGTGCACGCACCCTTGATGATTTAAGGAATGGAATAAAAACTACATGACAAATAATCACCCCTGAAACCCTAATGAGTGTGAAAGACAGTTTCGTGAAGAGAATAGATGCGTCTTTTAATGTAGAGGGTGCTCACTTTGAACATATGTTATGATTAAATAAAGTATTATCTATTAATATCAATTTTCTTTTCCAAAACTTGTATAGTGCGTGACAGCTGGGGCACCATATATATATATATATATATATATATATATATATATATATATATATATATATATATATATATATATATATATATATATATATATATATATTTATATGTATATATAAATATATATCAATTATTATTAGTAGTAATTTTTTCTTCAATTCAACTGCACAAACTGTAACTAGTTTAAATTACAATAGTTGTAAGTAGATTTACAAATTATATTTTATAATAATAATAAATTCAGAGGTCAAAAGGTTATCACTTTTTTTAGGTATTCCTACTTATGTAAATTTGGAGACCCCTGGTAAAAAGGAAAAAAAAAAACACCCAGTACCTTCTGATAACTATCAACATTATCTACCAGCATCTTTATTGTAGAATCTTCGTTGGCTCGTAATAGCACACATCCATAACATTCATTGTTAATCTACAAGCCTTAAATATTTCCACTCTTCGACGAAAATCACAGACTGTGTAACGCCTCTTTTCTTCATTTTCATTATCTGAGTGGAAGTCATTTTTCAATTCTTCAATCCTCATAGCTAATACCTCCTGATATCAATGCTCCTTCATAAGGAAGACAAGGACGAAGGATGATGATATTCGCAAATGGTCTCCAATTCTTATCCTATTTTCACTTCATCGCTCGAAGCTCAAACGTAAAGTAATTCACTTTATCGACTGACTCTCAAGCGTAAAAAATCTCAGTTCATCGGCCGACTCTCAAGCATCAAATAATTCACTACAATTCTCACCTCAAGAATCCTCTTCTTAGGAATCCTTGTCTCAAAAATCTTCACCTTAAGATTTCTAACCTCAAGATTCTTCATCTCAAAATTTCATACAATCAATAAAGATACAAAGATGTTTCTACATTTTCCTGAAATTGCAGAAGTTTGTGACTTCCCACGTCTTGGCGGGAAGTTTAATAATAATAATAATAATAATAATAATGATAATAATAATAATAATAATAATAATAATAATAATAATAATAATAATAATAATAATAATAATAATAATAATAATAATAATAAAACACTTAAGAAAGTATTAAATTTTTTTTTTTTAAATCATCTTCACAAATTGTAACTAGTTTAAATTAAAATAGTATAATAAATTTAAACATTATGGTTTAAAATAATAGCATAATTTAGAAGTCTACACACTGACACTTAATTAAGAAATTCCTACCTATACACATTGTATTATTAACTGAAAAGAAGACAAACAACCTCGTCAAATATGTGTAATAAAAATTTATTCCTATTATATGTCACAGATTCGTTAATTTAGACGACAAAGTAAACCGCTTTTTACGCTCATTATTTAATAAACAATAGATAGAGAAACGTATGATGGAATAGATTCCTAAACGCTCATCCCCAGGCATATTATATAGTCTTCCCAGTCTATAAATATAATCTTCCCATACTTCCTATTCTTAATCCACATCCTTTCGCAATCTTTGCTTACATTAAAATGTATATGGTTAAACTGCACGAAATTCTTACTTTTTAAATTTTTTTTTCGAATGATTATTAAGAAAACGGACTAAAACAATTTTGTTTTCATAAAGTAAATTTTATGAATGTTTTAAATTTATTAATCAACTGTAAAATAAATATCTCAATCTACAGTTTATAATGATACCTGTCAAACAAAACATTTATTAATCAGCCATGCGATAACTATCCCAATCTGCTTTTGAATTTGACACCAACTAAATATAAGAGATAATAAGGGGTTCGTGAGGTTATTAAATTTATGTTTTGTCCTTTTGAGGAGTTAGAGTATTAATATTTTAACAGAGAAATGGTTCGCCGCACACAACACATTTCTTAATTTAACTAAAAAATAATTCTTAAATTTACTTAACTTAGCCTGTAAAGATATTTATTTTTCATTTATAATAAATTATATACTCAAACCAATTCCCTAGCCATAAGATCCCTATAAGTACAGCACTAGTTAATGTTTTCCTAGAATTTCAGGAAACCATCTGGCTTTCTACTTTCCCAACTAACATCAAATTTTCTTTTTTGCAAACGTTATATAAATGACATCATTCTCTTATTTAAAAATAAAAATGATATCCCTCTTTTTGAAAACTTCCTTAATAATCAACTTCCTCACATAAAATTTACTAAAGAAGGAAAGGTAAAGCAATTCTTTACAATTTCTAGATTTATTTATTACAAAGCACACTATAAGATTTAATACATCAATAATATGTAAAAACACATTTACAGGTTTAGGATTAAATTATTCCAGTCATGAACCATTTAGTTATAAAATCTACTGTTCAAAAACTTTAATTCACAGAGCTTATCACAAAGTTCATTCTAATGTATCAAGAATTGAATTTTTTATACCAAA